>VXBJ01005094.1:0-153511 GCA_013400055.1 Nycticryphes semicollaris
TGTTTGTGCACTAGAAGGGCACCACATGCTGCAGTGTACAAGAACAGTCTCCAAATGCTTCTCTAAGCATTGTAGACCATCTTCAACTATAAACTCTTGTATGTCCTTAAAGTCAAATGTAATTTACAATAAGAAAAAGTACTTGATGTGCTTTACAACACGGTAGAGGTGTTAGTTTTAGATCAGTTACCATCCATCCAGTTTAATATAAATAAATCGGTGGCAATTTAGGCCAAAGCTGTAAGGGATTTTCTTGAAAGGATCTGCAATCGAATGATTGTTGTCTAAAAATATGTATGAGTAAGGCAAAAACTGTTCAATCTAAGGAACACTGTCAGCAGAAAGAACAAGTGGACATAGACCATGAATGCAGCTCAGCTGGAAGTGAAAAGAGGGTTTCTTTTTCTTATGAGCAGAACTCTGGTTACGCTAATGAATATAGAAGTATTGGAAAGAAATGTAGAAAAAAATGAAGTAACTGAGTAGACAGTGCTGGACCAATTTATGAGAGCCAGTTCCTTTACATCTTATGTCCCACGGCAAAATTTGTATGTAATCTCTCCACCTGACATTTCAGACTCCACATCATGCTGTCACCAAAAGAGCTTTACCATTTGTAAGTCATTACTACTCAAATCTAATCTAAGACCTTATCTCTAACTCAAGAACTGTATTAAAGTGACTCTGGCTGCATTTTTAAAGGAATACCTACAAGTTAAACAAATTTATTTCACCCTTTGTCCCTTGCAAGAAAATCTACCTGTCAAAATCTACAGGGTAGGAAGTAGTGCAGTTCTGAAGCAGCCCTCCCTCTCCTGCGTGGGAAGGCTGCCTCATTGGGCAAGAACAAGGCTGGGACCCAACAGGTAGTGAATTTTAACCAGGGCTTTCTAGATGACTCAGGAGTTGGCCTTGACAGTCACTTATATCAGATTTCCTATCTATAAAGCTGATACTAGTATTACACACAGTACTGTAAGAATGATATCTCTCCATCATTTAATGTTTTACAGTGATTTATTTGAAGATGACAGCTTTAGCAGAGCTGACTCAAAAAGTTCCTCTGACGCTTTAAAACAAATGTGTCGTGAACATCATTAAGAAACAGGCCTTCTTTCCCTTCCACACTGAAAAGAAATATGTTCCTTTATTTACATCTTTATGATTCCTCATAAATCCACAATGTTATTTCAGTTGCTGGTGCTATCATTTTGCTACCTGTTGCAACCATGCTGCACACAAACACAACATCTATAATGACCAGTTGTACGTGGGATTTAGGGAATCACTAAATCCTGAGATTGGCTGACCAGGGAGGAAACCACTCTCCCAAAGTCCTGGAATGTCATTACCATTGGAGTTCCATTGGGAACTGCGGAGGCGGCAGCATTGCGATGACAAGGGTGATACCCACAGCCCAGCACTGCTGGTGGGTAAAGCAAAGCACCAACTGGCTCCTTGCCTTTGGGGGTTGTGTAGGTGTTTCTGTCCAGGCTGAATGACTGAAAACTGGGAGGGAACGCCAGACAAAGCCTTTTTCCTCTCACTTCTGCCCCAGGTTAGGAAGAAGTGAATGTGGAGCAACAGTTCTCAACTCATATTGCTGGAACGAATTTAGGGATCTATGAAGTAGAATAGCACTTGGATACTACAAAGTAGTCATATCTATGCATTTGATACGTTGGCATGTTTCTCTGTATTTTGTGCTCCAGAATTGTCCCTTTTTTGCTGATTTTTTTCAGCTGCTTCTCTGGTCCTTACCCTCACAAAGAAATGCTTTGTAACCAACCCTAGAGTAACTTCAGTACTGGCTGCCTAACACAGACAGCAGGATCAACCATGTGAGTGGCATGAACATCATCTGAAAATTATGCTAACACTACACAGCCAAAATAACGATATCTTAATCTCACCACCATTTACTCCATTCATATACTGTACCCTGTTCCTACAAACTGCTGCTTTGCACAGCAGAAGGGCAGGGATACTGTCTGTCCAGCTTACAGTGTCCCTTGGGTGCATGATACCAGTGCAAGAAGTAGCTAGGAGTGCATTACCCAACAATACAATCATATGCTAAAGTATGGACTGAAGGGATCAAAACACTTGACATGTTAAACTTGGTATTGTAGAGAGGGGAAAACCATACTGGGACCACACAGTGGGGCACACTTAGCCGAACGGGCAGCTGAAAGCTATGCCATAATGCTCATTGACTCCATCACGTGTTGAGGAGTGCCCAGACCACACACTCCTTGCGTCAACACCGTGCTCATACAATGGGCCTCTGCATGGCTGTGCATGTGGCACTTGCATCCCGGGGCTGTATGGCCAGAACAGGCTCTGGTTTTATTGTGGGATCCCCCTACATTCATCATCCACTTGGTGTATTGCAGAGAACAAAGGTGAATTTTGTTCTCACAAGAATGGTAATGAGGGTGCAGCAATCAGAAGAGAAGGAATAAATTAGAGCTGCTTAATTTGCAGGCATCTTGTGCAAAAAGATATCTTTGGTATGATTCCATCAAAGAGGAAGAACATACACCCTATCGTAACAGAAAAGTGTGAATGCAATTAATTTTGGATAAAGATGGTGATCTGTGTATCTGTTTTCTAACTTTCTGCTTTTTCCTTTCCTTTTTGACAAAATTCCCCAGAAAACTGAAGACCAGTAAATAAAATTTCCCTCTAGAAAATATTAGTTACTTATATACATCTATTTTCACCGTATTTGAAAAGTTCATAGAAGCATATATGTGTGAGTCAGATCATCCAGCAGGATGAACATTTACAAGCAACACTTGTGCTAATGATGTGGCAATGAAAGTGTTAGCTTGTGCTGGAGAGACTGAGAGAAATTATTGCATCATTATTGTACCTTACTAATGGCTCTTGTAAAAATAACTTTCCATTTCAGTGAGATGGCTGCACTACGATTAGCAGTAAATTGTATCCTGGCTGCTAACTGCATTAGAAAAGCCAGGTACCTACATGGTCTTTGGTCTGTCTAAAAGGTGCATTGGTAAAGCAGGGTAGGGACTGGATTTGGGGTTTCTCCTTGAGATAAAACCCTTTGTCTTTTGATAGAGGACTCCTTTATCCAGAGCTGTAGCTCTTCTACTAGAGCTGGTAGATCACAGCATGAAACTTTTGAAGAATACTGATAAACATGCTCCCAGGCTATATCTATACTTGTAAATAAACCAGATTATTCTCTGGCCAGGTGGGTATGTGGCAGAGCATGGCCCACAGCCATATGGCTACATTCTGTCTATTCCACAAGCAGACTGATCTTGTGCCTAATGTCTTTCAGGAATTGTCTCTGCTCTGTGCTGTCCCCAAAGATAAGGAGGCTAATCAGCCATTTAGCCTATTCCGCTGTTCAGCAGGATGGTGGCATTTTCAGAAAGGCTTAAAAGCAGAATTGCATGCCCTGGGGTATCACAACCCTTAATTAACAATGGCGATGCCAGTCCGTGGCAGCTCTGCAAAGCAAGTAGCCCCATCCACGTGTTGCTATTTGAATGGAAATGCCAAAGCACTTGCAGGGCCCACTCAGACCCCTGCCAAGACCATGGTGTGCATATAGTTCTATTTGATTTAGGAGCCCAGAACCTATTTTCCAGTATTATTTTAGAGCTTAAGTGTTTACAAGATCCAATTCATGATACTACAGGGGTTGGAAACACTGCTACCCTCCTGGTCTCGGATACTTCTACTGCTGCCTGAGAAACAACAAAATAGAGGGCGTACCAGCATTTCAGCCCTTGTAATCCACAGCTTGTCAGAACAGCAGGAAAAGGCATGGTTTTCTGTTTACATTGATATGTCAGGCTGTAAACTGCTGCTGTGGCTGTGGACTTTTCCCTGACAGATTTGCCTCAAGGTAACATGTACTGTTTTCCAAAATAAAAAAAAAAACCCACCAGCTTTATCACATTATATATCTCCAATTATCTTGTTTGCACATATGCATCAATGCAAGAAAAGTTGGCAGGACCTGTTTTTATTCAGCTGATTGGGACTGTAAACCCCTAGTCCTTACAAATGTACTGCAGAGACAGGGCCTGGTTCTGTACACATCTGATAAGGCTGTCATATTGGCCTGTTGTTGAAGTGGTACAAACAAATAATATTTGATCTGGCATGAAAATGCTTGGTATAAAGCTATTACCTTTAAATCGTTTGAGTAAGCCCAAACTGGCAGAATAATGTTGTATAGGATCATGTGGTCATGTGGTGACAGCTATTTGTGGATCCATTCTAGGAGCCCTAGTGATAGATAACAGTATTTCAGCAAAGCCCAGCATGAACTTCACAGTTCAGATGGTTTAAACAAAGATTGAGCAATTACCTGACCCAAACTGCTGTCCTTCAGAGAGACTAATGCAAAATTGTTTCCCATGTATCTGTTGTGCCTCTGTTTTCCCAGTCAACCAATAAACGCCATCATCATCATGGGTTTGATGCAGACCGAGATGCCAAGAAAATACATAGCGCCTGCAAAGGAGCGGGTAAGGAAGCTCTTTCTTTTCATACAAAGGGCAACTTAATGTTATAAAGAGCATATACATAAACTTGGGGCAAAACAACTGTTCCAACCAGTTTCAAGTAATCTTTATGCTTTCTGTCATTTACTGACTCAAAGAACATGCACACCCATGAAGTTTTATTTGATTAAGATAAATGGGAAGCCAACTTGTTCCTCAGAGACTGTTAAGATCTAGTTTATTCATTGCATGGCTCCAGGGGATTGGGATAAACATGGTATTTGCTCCCTGTGATAGGAACATCAAGCTGTCAAGGGTGATACAACAGTCACAGGGTCCAGCTACTCAGGTCAGATTAAGGTCATGGTTTCTCAGGCTTTCAAGGACTAGTTAAAAACATCACCACTCCATGTGCTCATCAGATCCCACTGCAGCCCCATCACCTGAACAGAAAATACAGTGGTCTCAACCTGCATCAGTGATTTTTAACCAAAATTGGCTCCCAGCATCTTCTAAGGCAATTTGAAGTAAGCTGGCTGGCTGTGCACTGATGTGAATGAGGAATGCACAGTGTTCATGGGATCCTCAGCTCCCTGGAGGTGGCAATGTCCAGCAGAGGAAGAACAGCCAGGCAGCATACCAGTTGCATACCAGAGCAATAAGTTATTCATTCACTCCAGGCATTTGCACAGTACACATGTATTTAAGCATTTCTTCCTGGTATAGCACTGACATTCAGAATCAGCAAGTTAAGTGCTAAATTTTAGGAACTACTCCTGTCCTACCAGCTAAGCCCCCTCAAGGCAGTTCCCCAGAGGAATATCCTACTGAGAGTTTAACCCCACATTGTCATATAAGAGTGCTTTTCTATCCAAATTTGGACCATGCCTTCTGCCTCAGTTCTAAGATGGAAGAACTGGACAAGATGCCCTAAACTTGTCCTTTTTGTGCCTGGTGGTGACACACAGGGATGGAAACAAATATGCTGAATACCAATATCATTTGTATTATCCTTTGTACTGGCAGCTTCTTGGAAACCCCCCTGCCTGAGAGCCCAATAGGTGGATGCAACAGAGAGAAGAGCTCAAGGAAGGCATGGGGCAGTGTTTACCAGTGTGATGTGCATACAGCAGCAGACCTGGCATGTGGCTTCATGCCTTTGATTTTGCCAGTTAAGCCCTTTTTATGCTATGAGTGGTTTGGCAGTGCTCATCACACACAGAGTCATAGGTCTCTCCTGATACATGTTCTCCATTTCTTCTTATTTCTTCTTGTCTTGAAGAAATAATGCCTGAGGTAAGCTGCTGGCCATCGGATGAAAGTGCCCCAGGACATGTGTTTTAATGCAATAGATGATCTATTGTGTCTTTTGGGCATCCAAGTAACATCACTGCAGTCCTGACCCTTTAGCCAGACACATAATGAACGCCTTCCAGCAGCGTTGTTTAGTGCGAACAGCTGTTTATATGGCTGAGGGCAAGAAAAGTACAAGAACAAGGTCATCACTATTAGTAAGCTCCTTCCATCCATCGCATAAGTTACAGCTTAAAGCTTCCCAAGAGCTTTCTGCTGGGGGGACACTGTGCTCAGCTCCCCCGTGGGTTCCTGGGAAATACAGCTGCTGTGGTGCACAACACTGAGGCATCCCATGCTCCCATTTCCCTATTACTAATTTTTGCCAAGCTAAACAGCATCAGCAAAGACTCAGACCACAAAGGCTGGTTCCTGCTCCTCTTCCTGACTCCACCTAACGCAAAGCACAACCCATTTTGTACAGGCTGTACATTCAGGCTATGAGCTCGCGGAGCTGATTTATTCACATCCTCACCTGCCCTGGCCTCTTGCCCCACGCTGTTCGTTCTGTCGTGCTGGCACAAGCGCTCACATGCTTAATGAACTGGACCCTTTGGCTGATCCCTCAGGACTACTCAAACAAGCATTGCCACCAAAAACATGTGTGTCAGCCTACAGGCACTGGCATAATCCTGACTTTAGGAGCAGTGTCTGACCTTCTGAAACAGAAGACTTAATTTCCCTAATAAAATATGAGCAGCACGAGATGGTAAACTTTATTTTATGTTCTGAGCATTGTAGCTGACTAGAGTTAAATATATCCTCAAAAGAATCGTAGATGCTGCAAATCCTAAAGTTGGCACCGGTGGGGATATATATCTAGCAGTTTTTTTCTCATTAGAGATCATGTTTTCTTTCCTCAGCATTACATTCCTGATTAAATAATTCCTATGTGCAACTTCTTTTTCAGGAACCGATGAAAAGAAAATCATTGAAGTCTTGTCGAGTCGAACAGCGGAGCAGAGACAACAAATAAAACAGAAGTACAAGGCTCTCTATAGCAAGGTACTTCAAAATAAATGGCCTCTCTGTTTCATATTGCATGCCTGCTAGAAACATAACCTACAGGCCTCTGCTTTTGAAAATATCAAGGGCACAGTGGATTTAAGGAGGACACCAATCAGTTTCTGATTCAGCAATTTATTTTATCTTCTAAAATACCAATTATATTTCTAATCTTAGGTCTCACTGTCTTCTTGAAATCAGCCTTACTCAGATCAGAGCATTTTAATCAAAGTTGGGAGAGCTAGAAAATTATTCATAATTGAAATAAAAAAAAATGTTTCAGCCAGTGTTCATCTTCAGCATATTCAGAAAAAGGAATTAATATAAAAAGGAAAGTTTAAGTCAGAATTCCTCTCTCAGGCCAGATGGAAATTCAGAGGAACTATTTGATCTTATATCATTATATTTTTGTTGAGTTTTACAGATGTAGTATTGATTTCTTCCAGTCATGAAGCAGAATGCACATTGTAGAACTGAGAACTCTCACTGGGCATTGATTTCTGGAGGAGGAAAGGTAGACTGCCTTAATGATTTTGTGTGTAAGAAAAACAGTTTCCAACAAGAAAAATAAAGCTTCTAAAATATTGTTAGGGTAAACAGTGGAATCCTACATATCTTATTATTATATTGGTTTTTTCTTAATGTCTCCTTGCTCATTAGTCATTAGTCAATGTTAATGACACAGGCAGCACTCAACCTGAAAGCCTTCTATATAGAACCATAGAGTCATAGAGCAGCTTGGGTTGGAAGGGACCTTTAAAGACCATCTAGTCCAACCCCCTGCAATGGGCAGGGACACTTTCAACTAGATCAGGTTGCTCAGAGCCCCATCCAACCTGACCTTGAATGTTTCCAGGGATGGGGCATCTACTACCTCTCTGGGCAACCTGGGCCAGTGTCTCACCGCTGGATATAACAGTTGCAGGAAGCATGATAAAGGTTTCGGCTAGAAAAATACTATAGATTTAGTTCTATAATGATGATTGATAAAAACAGGCATTAGAAATGAGCAAATACCATGAGACATCACAGTTACATCAGCACAGAGCAACCCTTCTCACCTGCCTGGACAGCCTAAATTTCACAGGAATGAAATGCAAATTGTAGGAGATGCAAATTCTTGTTCCTGCTGCTCGAGGAAGCAAAGTTTGTGGTAGATAATTGATCCAACACCTATGTCAGCCTCTGACTTCAATGGATTGTGTGTTCACTTGTGATTGTGTAAGAGGGAATTTAAGAACAATAGACTTCGAGTTGGGCTCCTTGATTGTTGCTCTGAACTTGTCAAGTACTTCCTGTACTACAGGAAACATCGACTGCAAATAGAGTTTCAAATAATTCATCAGTAGGCATCCTTTCCTTCACAGCGTGTGTACACAAGCTAGTTCTGCTCTGGGGCCTTATTTTGCATTAAGTTAATCATTACTAGAAGGTTGATTTTTTTTATTAAATTTTTATTTTGGCGGGAAAAAATGCTGATTGCTTGACAACAGTGCCTACAAAAGCACATTGTAGAAATGTGTTGCTTTTTCCAGTAAGTCAATTTTAACCAAAAACTGGAAGAGACATTTAGTAAGTTTGATCTCTTCTGTTGCAGCTCTTTTGAAGCAGAAAATTTCTGCAATGTTTTTCAGAGTAAACTCTCCTGTTAAGCTTTTAAAAACACTAGACTGCGTTTATTCAGACAAGTAAGAGTCAAAACTGGACTGATATTGGCTGGTGTTTGAAGATGGAACAATCATTTCATTTAATATGAAACTAAGAATATTAGAAAATTTATTCTGAAAAAAAAAGATTCCACATATTTAAAGCCTTTTTAATGGTTTTGTCCTTTTATGGTCCAGAAGAAGCTTTGAAATCATGAAATTCCCCAAAACAAATAAACCCTCGCCCTGATCCCAGCTTTTGCTCTAACCCTTCCGACTGCCCCTGCAGGATATGGAAGATGACCTGAAAGGAGACCTGAGCGGGAATTTTGAAAAGGCCGTGCTGGCTCTGCTGGACCTGCCCTGCGAGTATGAGGCCCGAGAGCTTCGAAAGGCAATGAAGGGCGCTGGGACGGATGAGTTGCTGCTGATTGAGATTCTCTGCACACGAAACAATAAGGTTAGGACACCCTGGTAGTTTTTACGTGTGACTTTCACAACATAGCAGGGCAAAGGGCTCACCAAGAGCATCCCCTGGGGAAGAAGAGGAAGGATCAGACCAGCCTCCACAACTGAAATGCCTGTTGTCAGTGGCTGCAGCCATAAGGTTGCCATACTGAGACTGAAACTTCTGCAGGAGTTCATTGTAGTATAATACAAATTCCTTCCATGGTCCTACTCATATCTTCTGTGGGTGGCATAGAAGCAACGTTGATGACAAAGGAAGCCCCAGGTGCCTGTTTCAAGGCGACTTTAGCACTGCTCTGACTGTTTAGAGGTGGCTCCTGCCAGGTTTGGGGATGTGATCCTCTTCAAAAAGCCCTTCAGCTTACACCCAAATGCAAGTGAATTCAGAGGGACACCTGCACGAGTCAGGCTTCCACCGAGATGTGTGGAAGCCTGAACCAGGCTGGGTTTATGCTGTGTCTCTGTGCCCAAGTGAGGAGTGGGAATTCAGCTTCTCATCCCTCCACGCCTGCTGAGCCTCAAGCAACACCGGCATGGCACTGATTTGCTGGGGGTTTGTTTGTTTGTTTACTTATTTCTTTAATAAATTCATTTATTTTTATGTATTTGTAAATAATTTTCTGTATTTATTAATTTGCTTGTTTGTTTATTTGATTTATTTGCCTAGGAAATTGTAAACATAAAGGAGGCATACAAACGGCGTAAGTAGTTTTGTCTTTCAAACACCTTCATTTAACACCCTTATCACTGGGTGAACCCTCACAGATCTTTTTTTCTCCGCAGTCTTTGACAGGGATCTAGAATCTGATGTTAGAAGTGATACAAGTGGCTCCCTGCAGAAGATATTAGTCACTGTGCTAGAGGTAAGGCTGGGGGTTTTCCTCTTCTGCATAGACATCATAGAGATATTTCCTTTCCTTCATCCTGTATACTCTGGGTAATCATAATAAGTATTAGCTGGTATTTATAATAATGTAATTATTATATGTAACACAATAATGAGGTAGTTATAATAAGTAAAAGGCATGCTTCAGGATAAGAGCTTTCTATATCTACAGCTTTTAAATACAACTAAAGAAGTTATATAAAATCAGAAATAATGTATAAGTTCCAACACTTTGAAGACAACAGCCTTGTTTTATTATTATTTATACCATGGTAATGGCTAGAATACCCATTCAAAGTCATGCTTACATTATACTGAATTCTGCACTAAACCAGCAAAATCTGATTTCCACCTCAAATTCCATCTGAGGAATTTAAAATTCAGATAGATACAGAACAAGTGAAAAAGAGATTGATGTTATGTTAGTTGTCCATTCACCAAAAAAAAGCGTATTTTCCATTAGATCACACTTTATTGTAAACCACCTATATGAAATAAAGAAAAAAATTAGTATCTCCACAAAGACACAGTATAAACCAGGAAGAGTAGGGACCACATTTAGAAATCCAACGTGATGGCCAAGCCCTGAGAACTGGAAAGATTCATTAAATAGAAGAAGCTTTAAAGATCTAACAGTCACGTTGCTAAATACACCACAGCTAGATTGCCATTCTGAACAGCGTTGGTCCAGCTCTCTTCAGGCTTTTGGGGTGTATTTTCAGGAGTGAAAATAATTTTTTTGTAGTTATTCAGATCTTTTTCGTGGATTAGTCCTTCGTAATTTTAACCAGTAATTAGTGCTAGTGAATGCTCGGAGTATATGGGTTTGTCAGGAACATATTTTGCATTTATCAGGGCATATCCAGCACCAGGAAAACTTCACTGCAGGTACTGGAACCCTTTTTGCAGTAACTGCATGATGGATACACCAGCTGCTTTCCTAAGAAACCTTGTGCTTTGAGCCCAGGGTACTGTACATACCCAGCAGCTCAGCCATCTGGGAGTGAAACCAAAGGCCATGGTGGGGTGGTTCTGCTGCTGCTCTACCTGTGCATCCCAGTCCCGTTCCCACCCCAGTGCCTGCCCACGCATGCTACCACTTCCCACCAGTGGAAAAAGATCTGCAAAACCCAGCAGAAACCAGAACAAAACAATGCCCCAGGTGGGAAGGGAACCTCTGGAGCTCTTCTGGTCTGGCCCTCCTCAAAGCAAGGCTAACTTCAAACCCAAACCAGGTTTTCCCCTGATTATCTTTTTTCGGATTGGACATGTGCTGGCTGGGAGAGGGAATGGGAGCACCCATAGGATAGCAAGGACAAGGGGGACCAGCTACTGGGCAGCATCCACAGAGTACAGTCTACTGTTGTACAGCTACAGGGCCCAGATAGTCCCTCCTTGCTCCAGAGGCATCAGCGTTGCAATCTCATTAGGGTCCCAGCACACAGCAAATAAAGCTGGGACATAAGCCCTAGCATTCAGGCTTCACCTCGAAACTCAGGAAAATCAGGGGCTGCGGTTAACACAAATGGTCTGTACAAAGCTCTACCGAGTCCCACCGTGCCCGGTTCTAGCCATTTGTCAGCAGGTGGCAGCAAAACTATAACCAAAATATTTGTGAGGCCCACAAGCTTACAATCTTCCCTTCCACCACGAAATGTCCCCATCACTTGGTCAGGTTTTTTTTACTGTCCTGTCCTTTCCTGTAGGCAACCCGAGATGAGACCCAACAGGTCAATGCAGAGCTCGCTGAGCAAGATGCCACCGATCTGTATAAAGTAAGTGCACTTGTAGAAAAACCAAACATTTTCCCTGTGCTGCGCAGTGAGGGCTGCCTCAGGGGTGACTAAACACACTGAGTATGGGGCAATGGCAGTGTAAGGACATGAAGCAAGGGGGGCACAGGCTGGAGCTTGGTAGTTCAAGGGCTCTGGGTGACTTTTTGCCTCCACTGTGAATAAATAAGTGCTTCAAAAAAATAACATGTAATCTTTCAGGCAGGAGAAGGCCGGTGGGGAACAGAGGAGCTGGCTTTCAATGTGGTCTTAGCAAAGAGAAGCTATAGTCAGCTGAGAGCTACTTTTCAAGCCTATGAAAAGGTGAGTTATTGTCTTCTGCGATGTGAGTTGCGTAGGGCCTGACATGTAATTTGCAAACCCTACAAATGCATGTAGAGCCAGAGAACCTTTCTTTGCCATTTTAAAAGTTCTTGAACACTTTAAGAATTTTGGAAAACATTTTTATACAACTGGATGCTGATCTTATGGAAATAGGGACTAATGGCTGTATCTTTTGCCAGTGAAGAACCTATTCCCCTGCATAACCTACACAACATCTAGCCAAATAAATGTGATGATGTCCTTTCCTTCCCACAGCTGCACCATGGTGGGTGTCCCCACTTCTGCAGGAGGACCAGCAAAGGGACAGGTTCACAAACTCCTGCCCTGAAGCAGAGTTTTGATTTTCTGGTCTTTTCCTCTCCTTCTCCAAAGCAGAGCCTGGCAAGGTCTCTCCTCCTCACCCCCCTACTTCACACATTCATATTGGCTGGGCAGAAGCACATCTCCAGCCTCTTCCTCTCTGCCCACACTGGGCAGACAGCCTGTGCAGGTACTTTGCTTCACTGTCTTCTGCCTCCAAACATAAGGCTAAGGAGGCAGCAGGATCCTGGCTGTCTGGTACTTCTCCCTGTGTTACCCACCAGGGATATTTTGCTCATGCCTGAACCTGGATCTGACCTCCCCTGAGACCTCTTGCCTGGAAATGACCTGAGAAAGTCAAAGCAATGGGAAATCCAAGATCCTTCTCCTGATAACAAGGTGGAAGCTTATCAGAGACACTTATTCCCAGGAGAGGATCTCCCCTCCAGCCTCTGGCTTAGTCCTGAACTTCCTTAGGATGACTCTGAGTTCATCAGAAAACTGTAGCCCTAGGCACAGAAGAATGAAAAAACTGCAGTCAAGGCCATATTTCAGTGTCAGTACAACCAGGAACCCATAGTTAGAAAAATGTTTGCAGCTTAATCCAAGTTTTGGCTTGCTGCTGGCAGGAGAACAAAACCAGTCACTAAGTGATACTCTCTCCTGTGGAGTGGCCCAAACTCTGGGGGTTCAGTTAAATGCTCCGATAGCCAAGCTACCTTGGCTTTTTGATTCCTAAAGCCAAGCAGATCAGGTTGCCCAAACCAACCCACCACATCCTGCCTGGCTGCATTTGAAGTAGAAGTGGGCCAAGATTAGAACCATGCAAACATCAGTCCTTCTCTGTATTTGGAAAGATAAATAGGCCCAGATCTAAACCAGGCTGAGAGCTTGCAGAACTTAAGCCCAAATCCTTCCCGCCTTGAACCCCTGGTCTCCCGGCTCTGACGTAAAAGTCCACTAGAGTCTTGAACCATGCAGGGCCATCCTAAGAGGCAAAACAAAGCAAAGTAGAAGGCTTTGAGGATCACAAAGTTCACAAAAGTCAGGATAAACTGTGGTTTGAAGTGACAGCCTGTTTTTCCCCTTTCTTAGACAATAATACAAAAACTTGGGAACAACTGCAGTGCTTGTAAACTTTCCCTGGGAAGCCAAAGACAATAAGTAACAAAACTTCATAGAGCTGGTAAAGCTCCAAAAATTATCTTATTTGTGTGGGAGTCATCCAGAGCCTTTGATAGAGGGGTTAGAGGAAGCTCGAACAGTTTCTTCTTATGAGGGGTCACTCAAGAAGATGCTACAGCTTCTTTGTTCTAGAAGCCTGCTGATTTATGCAACTGCTTGATTTAGGTTATCCATCTCATAATCATTGTGCCTTACCTGGCCACATAGACCTTTTACTCTTGGTGCCAGTGGTTCTGTGAGCACTTACACCAGAGGAGAACTTCATTTGCCTTTGAATTACTCCCTTGGAAAGGCTCTGAAGAATCTGAATTGTCCCTTTGCCATTGGATTCTCAGTCTGATGCTGGTTTTATGGCAGCAGGATGGCATGTATAGACAGCAGCTCTGATGGCTCCTTTTTTGTTGTCTTGTAGGTGTGTGGGAAGGACATAGAAGAATCCATTAAAAGTGAAACATCTGGAGATCTGGAGAAGGCTTATCTCACTCTTGGTAAAAAAANGCTTTCTTTTCTTTCTTTTCTAGTTCTTCCCATCATCTGACATTGGTTGTTGAGGATCTGCGTACAGCCTGGTGTGGACATCACTGTAGCCCTAAACTGAGATGACATATCTGCCAGGAGAAGAGACAGTTTTCAATAGTGATTTGGGCCCCTTGGTTTTAGAAATAAAACTTTGCTAGACAGAGCTGCTCTCTAAAGAGCTAAATTATTTGCCCTCTATCAGAGAGTGGCCACCTCCAAGCTGCCCCTGAGGCCATGGCTGTTGATACCCTCCAGTGGATGCCTGGGCATCATTGGAAATGTGCTAGCCAGCCACCACAGAAATGTACAGGGCCCTTGACAGCAGTTTAGCACTGGCATTTAAGCCCATGCCCTGGGTCTGGTTAGCTACTGATATTGCTGTTATCTGTCTGGATCTGGGCTCTTCCAAATCTTGCCCCTGTGAGCTGCAGAGTGAGCAGCTACTCCAAGAATGGATGGGCAGGAAGAAGTCCAGAGGGGCAAATTCTTGTTCTCATTAATTTCATTTTTACTGTAGAATGGCAGAGTACTCGGTACTGATCATCTCATTGTGTAACATGCTTTCCCTGTAGACAAATGTACGCTTCTGTTCAGACTCCAAGACTTCTCCTTGCATACTGATAGGGGACCAGGCACAGAATGAAAGCCCTACCAGCTCATATGTCTGTCTGAGCATAAACCCTAGAGAGTTTCTTTTATTTCCTTATTTATTTCCTTCACATTGAAGATATACCGTGAGGTATAAATATACAAGTATAATGAAGCCTCTTACTGTTTTCTCTAGTCAGCTGTGCCAAAGACTGCCCAGGTTACTTTGCAACACTTCTGCAGAAGTCAATGAAAGGAGCCGGGACTGATGAAGAGACCTTGATTCGCATCCTTGTGACCAGGGCTGAGGTAGGGTACCCTGCAACCTGTAGTACCTCACATCAGCTGTGGCAAAAATACAAACGTAGAGGGTATGGAGTAAGTTCTGGCAGATCACGTGCTCAGTCAGCCCATTTCAGCCCAATGACATCAGTGGTCACACTCTGCTTTTGTACCCGGGCACCTCTAATTTTGATTCTGCATCTATTTCAGTTTTCCAAAGAACTAAACCAGAAAGCATGCAGACAATTTCAAGTGGAGTCAACTGTACCTGGTTAAAACTAGGTTAAAAGTAAATTCCTTGTTAAGTAACCATAAAGCAGCAGTTCCCAAATTGAGAATTGCTTATAAACATATGTTGCCAATTCTCTCTGATCCCAGCTGGGAAAAACAGATGGGGAGGAGGGAAATAAAATAAAGAGCTAAAAGAGGTAATTGTCATTTTAAAAAGCACAAAACTGCACAAGACATTTGAGATCTTAAGCACAGTCTATAAGTCTTCCTTCGTTGTAAGCTGTGTAGGTTGTAACTGCAGGGCTGTTTCAGTATTGACATAGAGGAGAAGTCGGTCACAGGGACAAGGAGACAATATTTCTCAATGACTGGCAGGGTGAGAAATTAGTCTCCAGGGCAGTCTCTCTGTTAAGACACAGTCCAATCATTATAACATTTAAAGCTCCAATGATAAAGATCAGAATCGTGTCAATTCACAGGAGACTTAGGTGTTTAATTCTGCCCCCAGTGGTAACCAGAAAATTACTTTTGTGAGTGGAAAAAAACTCTCTTTTAGCCATACTCCTTGAGGTGCCTTTTTCCCTGCTTGCCACCACGGAGCTGGCAGCAACCTGTGAGAGTTTGCCCAGTACCAAGGCTGTGCCTGCATGGCTCCACTGAGCTCTGGGCCGAGATACCCCTGGCCACCCCAGCATGGCTCTTCACACAGACCGTCTTTGCAGCTAGCATCCCCTCACCATACCTTCTGACATGAGCTTACCTTAAATTAAGCTGAAAGTCCTCCAAGGTTTTTAGGCCTCCTCCTTTCTCCCCTCCTCCTCCCACCAGCTGCAGTGGACCTTGGATCAGACCCCAGGGTCCTGGTAGGAGCCGGGCATATTACTCAAAGCACATCCCACTCTTCTAAAGAGGCTCTTGATGTCTCCTCAGAGCGACCTGCCAGCAATAAAAGAGAAGTTCCAGCAAATGTACAAGAAGTCGTTAGCTGAAGCTGTCCGGTCTGATACCTCTGGGGACTTCAGAAAGTTGCTGCTGGCTCTTTTGCACTAAAAAGCCATCAAGAATGAAGAGGCATGCTGAGCAGCCACCTCTTGATTAGTTTCCAAAATAGCATCCAAAATATGTGGCATTAGCACAAAGAAAAAAATCCAATTTATTTTCTTTCCAGCTGAGAAATGTGTTGCCAAGTACTGCTGGATGTGAGGTTTATGTTATGGCTATCTCGCCAAATGTCCTTAAGCAATAAAGGCATGTTAAAAAAAACGAAATCTAAATTGACTTCTTTGTGTTTGCATATGTGGAGGAATCTTCTGTCATTGTTTCTTCTGGGTAGATTTTTTGTCTTTCTCTCATTCTGAAAATTATCTCTGTTCTTTCCCCAATGTGACGAGTGCCATGTCATGCCATTACAGTCCTGCCAAGAGAAAACGGATAGTAATTTCTTCTCAGCCCGTTATCACAGCTCTTTAAACTACCCGAGGGCTGTGAATTAATGATTTAAGTCAGGCCTTGATTAAAATCCTGCGATCAGCAGGGAAGGTCAAAGTGGTTTCCCTATCTGTGACTTGCCCTCTCAGCATAGTCACCTCCTAAGTTATTCCATGAAGGAGATAAGGACTTGCAGTCCGCATTGGCACCACCTCCTGGGATATGGTGCAGGAGTGTAGCTGGGGAAGAGTTGGGGCTTCATGAGATGGATCTGTCAGGCAGGGAAAGGCTGTTCCCACAGAGGCAGGTGTGGGCCTCAAGACAGCTACATGGTCTCCATCCTCGGAGGTTTCCCAGACCTGGCTAGATAAAACCTGGGGCAACCTAGTCTGATCTCATGTCCCACCCTGCTTTGAGCAGGAGGTTGAACTAGAGGTTGCTGAAGGTCCCTTCCTCCATAAACTACCCTAAAATCCTATAACCATATGAAAAAAGATGTAGATGAAACATAAGATGACAGAGCCTGACAAATAAGAAGGAAGAGAGGAGAGTCTGGGTGAAGATGAGCTTGTGAGCATTTCTCTGTGCCTGGCCCCTTCCCCCTTCTGAGTGTACTGCTCTGCAAGCAGAAGGGTCTTTCAGAACTAGAACCTCTGAGGCAAGATAGCTGATGGCATCTAATTCCCCACAAAAACCCAAAAAAAATAGTATGTCTGAAGCACTGGCACTGTTTCTCCCAGCTTCCATAAATGTCACAACACTAGAGGCTGGACACTCAGTTAGTCTGTAAAGATGGGGCAAAATAAATGAGAGATGGGAAGGATGGAGGGCTTTTAAGAAGGAAGGTCTGTGTGTCACACAGGTGTGACAGGATGTTCCAGAAAGTCAGAGGCCTGATGCCCTTTTGGAAATATTTCTAGGATACTGAAGGCAGATACTGAACCTGAAATGAAGCATCTGATTCTGGATTTGCCTTTATCAAAGGCATTTTAATGCTCAGACCCAGAAGGAGAGGAGCAGTGCAGGATCTGCGTATCTTCTCATTGCTGTTGCCATGGGGCTCTTGTAACCAGAGACTATAGAAAACATAAATGAATAATCTACTTAGGTGTCCAGTGTTCCTGGTGATATTTTATCCTTCAGAGGTCACACCGTATGTTTAGTCCAAGATAAGCCAGCTGGTACCCATTCTTAAAGGATGCAGTTGGAAGAAAAAGCCAGCGGGTGTCTGAAATGCACATGAAGGAGCTGGTTTAGGCAAAGGATTTATTTTAAAGTATTCCAACAAGAGTGCCCAAAGCTGTATGAGTGGCTTCTGTAAAACCTCTAGAAGCTCAGCACACTTTAAACCTTCATTTAATGTGAAGCACATAACTTTGGCAGCCAAATTTATTTTTGCCTGAAGACTGTTTTAATTAATGCTAGTAGGTCATTCAGCCTAAAGAAGGAAGAATACAATTGCTTTCATCTTAATCTTTCACTCTTTAATTAGAGATTGGCCTGAAACCATGCCAGAATCCCACACATCTTCACACCCACACATACTGGGCCAAAGTCATTACTGAATTACATGCTGTATCTCTCTATCTGTACACAATACACACAGTGGTGGCAGTGACACTTGTGAAGTTGCTCTGTGTCTTCAGTGCTGTCAGAGTAAAATTTGTCCCTATGCCTCTGTAACAAAAGTTTAGGTCAGAGGTTCAAAATTCAAGTTCAGATTTCAAGACCAGCATTTGCAGATGTAATCTCACCTACAAAATCGGAACCAAACCCAGATTCGACTAAAGCTGAGAAGCTTTAGTTCAGAATTAAATACCATACCAACCTGAACAACAGCTGTGGTGATAGGGCACTCAGGGAAATTACGTATGCTGAGCACACGAAGAGAAGGATCATAAGGGTATTTGGACTTAAAGAATAGGAAGAAGACCAGACAACTGGCAACTCGTAGCAGCAGAAGGAAGTCAGCAGACTTCTTTGTGGGCAAGAGGCAGCATTCAAAGTTGCAACAAGGGAAATTCCTATGGGGCATACAGAAAAAAAAATCTGTAGTGGAGAGTGGCTCAGGACTGGAGCAGGTTGTCCAGAGAGGTTGTGAAATCTCCATCTTTCAAGATTTCAACAATTCAACTGGACAAGCCCCTGAGCAAACTGATCTATCTCTGAGGTTAGCCCTGCTGTGAGCAGGAGGTTGCACCAGGTGAGTTCCTAGGGGGTTCCCAACCTGATCTTCCCATGACTCTAGGAGAACTAGGTAATTTGTGAGGAAGACATCACACCTGGCAGTGCTACATGAAATAGTCATTGTATTTCTGTTGCCTGAAGTAGTATGAAGGACTTCATCTTATTTTCACATACAATTGTCCATCAGTTCCCCATATTCACACTGGATTCTGTTTACTTTTCAATGTCTTCTCTGCGAATGTCTTCTCTGCTGCTTGCTAGCTTGAGGAGTTTCATTGGCTTCAGTGAACTGGAGATGTCAACCAGGGAGCTAGAGGACAGGGTCAAAGGCTTGTTTCCCAAATCTAGCAAAACATATAGTAAATCTATAGTGAATCCAAAACCAAGTGCTCAGTGTAGGGAAACATTTCCTTCATAGGTCTGGCCCAGACATCACATGTGGAGTTAGGTCTTCTGGTGACGTTATCAGCTGGGTGAGATACAGACATACGTATTGAGTAGAAGGATCCCAATCTGTGTTATCTCTTGATTTTAATTTGCTAGTATAGGCATACCTTTGCTCTTTCAATGCACGTATTCATTATATTTTTACATGCACATGTAAATATGCAATACATAAATCTTATAACCCCCCAACACATTAGTCTTCCTTTCTGCTCCTGTATTTCTCTTCCCTCCAACTTATAATAAGCAAAATGGTGTCACATGCCCTTCTCACCCTCATCAGGGCCTACCAACCAAGCTCCACACTACCAGGGCTGGCAGCATCCCTGAGCTGAAGGCTGTCACCCCAACCAGCCATACTGCTGCTTGCAGCATCTTCCCATCCTTTCCAGCTCATGGCATCTGATTAATTATGATCCCTGTAATTGTCCTTTTTTACAGTGAGGAATGTTAATTCCTTCTCCCAGTTTTATAAATATCATAATAAGGAATGTTTTTTCTTGCCCCCCTGTCTATTTAGGCTGCAAATTTGGGGAAAGGGATGATCTCTCTCTCTTGATAACCATGGGGGCTGATAGTAATTGAGGCAGCACATATAACACTGAATAAGCTCAGTGAAGTCTCTGCCTCAGTCTTTCTTCCTTATCCGTACTGTATTTGTTCATTTTCACCTGAATTGTAACAGGATCAGTGTTTGAGTTTTAGAAGTTGTCTGACATCACCAATCTTCTCCATGCACCTGTCCACTGGCTGATTAGATTACGGCTTTTTTCTGCTCTGTTGCTTAGCGCATGATAATAGACATTATACCATCTCATTACATTAAAACATAAGAAGAGCTGCTGATCAAAGTCAGATCAAAGGTTTAACCATCCTACTTCCAAAGCTAAACAATCCCAAACACTTAAAGAGAGACAGCAGAAGGAGCTAGGTGAGTGTACAGCATTGGAGCAGTGACTGTTCTTTGGTAGACATCTGCATTTTCTGGAAACTTGCCATTGATGGAGTTCATACAGCAGCAGTTGCAGAGGGACACTCTTTTTTACATCCCCAAATGTCTCCAGCCTTCCTCAATGGCCATGGGGGACCTGCAGCCTCATGTCCCACGGTGCTGCTGGATCACATAACCTACAAGACCACTTCCCCAGTTGCACATGCCCACATCCCCAGTTCCCACAGTCTTTTGTCCATGCAACATCCCACTCCCGTGGCTAATGTAGTACCCTGTCCTCCCAAAAAAAGACTGCTCAGGCCTGGTTCAGTCAATAGCGTGCCAACCTAGGAAGTCTGCCTCAAGAACTCATTCAGAAACAGGCTTTCTCAGACAAGTTACACTGTGCCATGGAAGAAACAAATCTTCCCTTTCACCAGGGGTCATGCTGCAGCCGCACAGGCCGTATAGGACATACTGTTCTAGGATACGCTATGAAAAATGATTTCTAGTTTATTTATAAAGGAAATCCTAACTAAGCAGTGCTGATGTACCCACTTGGTTGTTGGAGATGTGTCTGAAACCATAATCTCTGGGAAAGAGAGAAGAGAGAGTCGTAAAGCAGGCAGCAGGAGCTTCATTGCTCGGGAGCCTTGGCCTCAAATTGGCAGGGACCTGTGTGGGGACTCAGCAGGGAGCAGCAACCCCCCCGAGAGCAATAAGCTATTTAAACAGCACATGCTGTACTCTGCTTTAGCAGGAGTTTGCATAACCATGCCTGCAAACTCGAGCCTGAGATCTTCTAAATAAATGCCACATTTATCAGTATCTGAAGCAGAAGAACGTCCCACCTACCCTTCCCCGACCCCATAAGACAGTGTCGTTAGTGAAGTCAGCATCATTTGTTTTTTTAAGGGTTAAAAAAATAATCCGCAGTCACTGCCAGGAAGAGGCAAAACTAAACAGGCAGCAAAGAGTTAGAGCCAGAGCAGAGATATAAAGCTAAATCAATCATCAAAACGGACCGCAACAAGAGCATATACATACAGAGCAAGAAAGAAAGCGAGAGGGTGTTTTGTTTGGGTAGCTAATGTTCTCTGGACGAGGAGAGAGAAATTATCCTTTGGGTTTTTAATGCCACTCTAAATATTTATAGCAAGATCATGGCCAGCTGGTGAGGCAGCGGCAGCAGGGAGTAGGGAGGGGAGGACACATTTTCCCCAGCGCCCCAACATTATCCTTTGGGTCGTCTTGATCCTCAAGAAGCAGGGAAAGGCTGCACATGACCATGTTTACCCTCACAGTGTCTCATCTGCAAGAGTCCAGCAGCTCCTACCCTTCCCCTGCCTCACCTCTCCTGACCCTCCCTGCACACATGCATGGTGTGCCCACACACAGGCGCACAGATTTTGTGGGAAGGAAAGATGCCACAGCCTCCAAAAAGCTGAGCCAGCCCAGCTCCACCCTGTCCTTAACACAGGTCTGGGCCTTCAGGGTTTTGTCTAGCCTTCAGGCATTTCACCATCTTGTTCTGCTGCATTGAAAAGTCTCTGGGAAAGGCCACATATGGCATGACCCATGATGCAAAGCTACTGTTTTAGAGGAACAGGCTGACCCTGTCCCTGCAGCCTGCTGGGCCATGGATGTGGGGGCAGGAACATATGGAGGACTGTAAACACTAGTGCGGCACACGAGTTGACCTAAGGGCACTGTGGCTCCCAACGATTTTTCCTCATCTGCCTCGCTGCGGCTCGCTGCAGACATGACTCACCCATGAGCTTTGGCTTTGAGAATATGAGAAGGAGTTTTACTTTAACCTTGTGTTTCCCTGTGGTAAAGATGCTTAGAAATGATGTTTTGGATTCAAGCCCATCCCAGAACAAAGGGAGGAATTTCAGCACAGAAAGGGCCCAATCTGGTCACCCAGCCATGGGCAGCCAGTGCCACTTTTCTTGGAACACCCAAAAAATTGCCACAGAGCTGGGACACATCACACTGGACCTGATGGAGGCCCCAGCCAGGGGCCAGCTGGGGTTGTGGAGGATCCTCTGCTGGTGCAAGGTGGCATCCATCCCCCAGCCCTGGGGATGGATTTAGGCTCATCTTTGCAGAATCCTACGTGGGAGTGTTAAATACGGACACATACATATGATTGAGAGAGCTGAGTACCCATGGACACTTAGCAGTGCCTGGAAGAATGCTTACCTGCACAAACATAGGTGGTACTTACTGGTGACCTGAATAACTTGGCAGACTTGGTTGTATTGACTAGACCTCATTGGCTGCTAAAGGAACTCAGGCACCTTTTTCATGTGCAGGCATCTGCAGTCAGGGAGGTGTCTGCCTTGGGGAGGTAAATGCCATCCTTGGACCCTGGTTTCCATCTTGCTCCACTCACTTCAGCCACCTGCTCCAGTCCTCCCACCCGTAACACTGAGCTTCCTTAAGCCAGCTGCTTGGGAAGTGCTTTGCTAAGGGTTTCAGAGAGCTGAGATCCTTACACAAAAGGTCACAACCTGATACTTTCTACATGAAATATCAAGCAGCATCATAAAGATAAACTGCTCCCAGAGTGAATTTCATCTCTGCCCAGACATGATAGCTGGGCTCTCCCTGCCCACCTTGGGGCAGCCCTGGGCACAGAGGTACTAGTGCACCAGCATCTCCCACCAGACAGTAACCAGCTGATGTTCCCCAGATCTCTCCATAAGGTGGAGACACGGTCCATCCCACCAGTGTCCCTGGAAGCCCTTCTCTCTCCCTTTTTCTCCATGAAAGCAGGGTGATAGTGCATTACCTAGCGTTGCAGACTGTTTACAGCCTTCTAGAGTTCCCAGGCACTTCGGGACAGGGTCCTGCCGCTGTTTCCAAACGGACAGCCAGGACTTTTATAAGTGAACTTTCCTCTCCGTGTCTATTTATTATATGTAAACATTTGCCAGAAAAACACCACCCGGGCATGCTCAGTGGTGGCCAGGTCATTGCAAAAGGCAGCAGCGGCGTCACATGTGATAACGGCGAGAAGCCCGTGTGGGCCTATTCTTAGTGCTGGAATGTATACAATGCCCCTCCGCCTCCCCGCTCCTGCGCGCGGCTCCCCAGAGCGGCAAAAGTGACTTCAGAACAAACACGTCCAGAAATCACCCTCTATGAATCACTTACCTACTGAAAGAAACATCCTGTGGGTTTATAGGTTTTTTTATCCAGGCTCTAGCTATGGAAAATCTCAGCAGAGAATAAACGACAGAGAGTAAGTGCATGCAGTGAAGGACAACAGAAGGTAAACGTTTCTACCCTACCGTTGCCCTGCAGGTTGAGCAGTTAGCCATGACAATAGATACTCATCATATTGTTCTGCCTGGCACTTAATTTAGTCATTGTTTGTCTGATTAACATTAAAAAAAAAAAAAAAAGCACAGCTAAGTAGAGTTTTAATGCAGATTCCCAGTCTCTAGGGTTTCGTTTGCCCTGCTACAGAGTTCAGCTCTGCCAGATTTACATTCTTTGGGAGTGACTAACTCTAGGGGAAAGAGGCGCAAGCTACTAAACTGCTAATACTTTAAAATAGTGAATAAATGTCCAAGTGCATTTATTCAACGTGATTAAAACGAGCAAACCAATTGCTTCAGCCATCCAGCTTTCATCCCAAATCAGTGAGATAACTTCAGTGCTTTTGCTTCTTGCCAGGGACCCAGGCAGTACTGACCTCAGAGCTGCAACCTATCTGATAACTTTATGAAAATTTTAAAGGGTCTTAGTGGCCTTTTAGCTTCTTTATTATTTTCCCACTGTGTTTAACCCATGTTCCATTTTTGTGCGTAACAGCGAACAGATATTTAGATCAACATCAAAGTCCCGATTTGTTCCCTTGGAGCTGGATATTTCAATAAAAGCTGCTAAGAATTTGGTTTGTTTCTGCCAAGTTCAGAACTCATCTCTCTCCTATTTTGCTATGGAGGGGGGATCCACTGAGGAGTTTCTCTTCAAAGACCAGGACTTCTCCTCTGAACTGCTGAGGCAGCTGAATGCTCTGCGGCAAAGCGGGATGCTGACTGATGTTACCCTCTGCTCCGGGGGCTTCGAAATCCCCTGCCACCGAAATGTGCTGGCTTCCAGCAGTCCGTACTTCAAGGCGATGTTCTGTAATGACTTCAGAGAGAGTCGTCAGTCTAAAGTCATCCTGAAGGGCATTGATGCTGAGATTTTGGATCAGATTATCCTTTATGTTTACACAGGGGAGATTCTTATATCTGCTGAGAATGTCCCATGTCTGTTGGAGACGGCCTCCATGCTGCAGTACACTAAGCTGTTTGAGGCCTGCTCTGCCTACCTCCAAGACAAGCTGACTCCTGACAACTGTCTGAGCATGATCAGACTGGCGAAAGTCTTGAACTGCCAAAGCTTGAATAAGAAAGCCAAGGCTATGGCTTTGAAGTGCTTTCCTGAGGTGGCCTCTTCTGAGGACCTGAAAGACCTTTGTCCCTTAGAGCTCATTGATTACCTTGGGGATGATGAGCTCTGTGGGGAGGAGGAGCAGGTCTTTGAGACACTAATGATCTGGATCCGGCATGACCTCCAGGCAAGACAAGGATACATCCAAGAATTGTTCAAGAAGGTCCGGCTTCAATATGTCCATCCAACTTTCCTCTTCCACTTCATTGCCAACGACTCCCTTGTTCAGTCCTCACCCACTTGCAGGAGCATCCTTGAATCAGCCAGGAGACAAATGTTTTCCTTGTACAACACCAACGCACCTGACATCAAGCCCATGCTGCATGTTCCTCGCAGGTACTCCAACCAAGAGTTCCTCATCATCATTGGTGGCAGGAAGGACAGCCAGCAGACAACTAGGGATGTCCTGCTCTATGATGACAAGACAAGCCAATGGCTAAGCCTGGCCAAACTTCCCATGCGCCTGTACAAAGCCTCTGCTGTGAGCTTACACAGCAATATTTATGTGCTCGGAGGGATGCCCGTTAGCAATAAGAAAAACTCAGTCAGTGATAATATTTACATTTACTCCCTCAAACTCAATCAATGGAGGTTAGCTGAGCACATGTTAGTTCCACGTTACTCCCACAGAAGCTTGGCATATAAAAATTATATTTTATCATTTGGTGGAATTGGTGAAAACCAGGAAATCCTTAATTCTGTGGAAAGATACGATAGTGTCTACAACACCTGTGAGAGCATGGCAAAGATGCCTGTTGCCGTCCTTCATCCTGCTGTTGCTGCCAAAGATGAGCGGGTCTACCTTTTTGGGGGAGAAGACATTATGCAAAACCCTGTCCGGCTCATCCAGGTAATGGCCTTCTTGTCACAGCCAGTTTCACCTAAAGTATTCAGCAGTTCATCACTCTCCTGAGGAAATCAAACCACCCAGAAAACTTTATTGTGAGTTGCAGCAAGAGGCAGGATAAGTTGACACATGGCTTCAGGGAAGTCCTGTCTGCAAAGAGCATTGCAACTCTCATTTTCCCCTTTGAATGGTTTTCAGGCTCAAGCCCCCAGCTACTTCTTTGGGTGTCAGTCAGCTCTACTGCTGGTGGCCCCTGGGCCGAGGCTGCTGCAGGTGAAGCTCTGGCAGGCAGCAGCCAACCTCCCTGTCTGGCCTAATGCCTGTAGCAAATCTCACCGAAATCAGTGTTTTCCACTCAGTGGCCGAGCTGGGGTCTCAGCCATGCACCTGCTCACTCCCAGCAAAAGCAAAGATTCGCGATTGTTAGAGCCATTAGACTCTCACTCATCAAAGGGCCAGGACTTAAACCGACAGTTATTTCGTATAAACAGTTGTGTTAAAAATGCGGCTCCTGCCACATGTTGCTGGCTCTCTGCCTGCTTTCAGCAGTCACACTCTATTAGGAGGGAAAAAATACATGAAATCCTTCCTTATCTGATTTGATGCTTTAGCAACATTGTAGAGTTACTTTCCCCATGAGTGTTTTTTGCTGGTTTAGGTGTTTTAACTAAGAAGGATCATTAAAGGCTAAGATGGCAGCTAGCACATGAGCAATACTTCTTTAAGGTGATAAAACTATTTGATTAACAGGGGAAGGAAATGTATTTATCAGTTAGTGGGGAGATATCCTGGAGATATTTGCTATATTAAGAAGCGGATGACGTGACATAAAAGTTTGTGTCACCCAGATGCAGATGACTGAATGATCATCATCTGGCAACAGCTCTTTTTCTCACATAAATTGATGACTTAGATACCGTTCTAAGTCACATCAACAAGTCCCAGTGCCAATCTGAGTGCATACCAGCCACCAGTACAAATATAGCAGCTGGGCAAACACAGTGACTGCCAGCAGAGCTGGGTAAAGTTGAGGTTTGTTTGCCCAGGAAATCGCTAAGGCTGAGGCAGGAACATACAGAAGAACTGGAAAATGAAATGTAAAGGCTTGCACTTTGGGAGAGCATTATCCAGGAGTTATAGTGATTTAATGATCATACAAAGATTTACAGCCGAGCAGCTTGCATACAGCAGATACACTCTGCCTTAGTGTGTGTGCCAGCATCTCTTGAGCAGACAAGCCTGGAGAACTAGAAACATTTCCAAGGGGACTTTTTAGGAAAAAAAAGTGGGTAAATTCTCAGATTTCCAGCAGTTCAAGCCAGAGGATTGCATTCATTAGGACAAAATAAAAAAGTTCCTCTGTAATTACAATTTCCAGTAAAAATGTAACATAAACAGCTGCATGTGTATCTGTATTTATTTTTCAGGTTTACCATGTCTCCAGGAATACTTGGTTTCGGATGGAGACCAGAGTGGTGAAGAATGTCTGTGCACCAGCTGTCTTGATTGGAGACCAGATTATCATCGTAGGTGGTAAGGACCCAGTTTCATCTTCCCTCTCATTTCCCCCTGCCCAGCTCCTGCAGGATTTTGCAGCCTTCCTACTTGGGGTGTTCCCTCAAAAAGCACAGGGAGATTGGGGAAGAAAGGAGGAATGAGTCCAGCCTCCATACACATCCCTCATGGGGTTTCATGGCCATGGAAGTGGGGACAATTGAATTTCTGCATGAGGCACCTTCTTTCTCCAAGTAGCAGGGCCTGGGTGGGAGGACACTGAGGAAAAGACAATGCAAGTTACTGCTCTGCAGAAAAAGGGAGGAAGCCAAGGACATGGGGGTCCTGCTCCTCCCCTGCTGACTCCCAGCATGGCCCTCCCTGACTGCTCTTCTTCAAAGGGTAGGAAGCGCTGTTACCACAAGACCATGGATGGCTTGTTGTCATGAGTGGGCTGCAGGGCTATGAGGGGTCAAATCAATCCTGTAGGTGCCTCCTGGGGGTAATTGTGAAATGTCCTGAGAGGGGTGTGAAACACTCCAAGAGGGGATACTTCTCAGTGTCTTTTTCAACCTGAGGATCAGGCTCTGCCCGTGGCGCTTTGATGGATCACATCTCCTTGATTGTTTGGCACTCTACAGTTCTTAATGCAGCTCCACTGACCACAGGTTGGCACAAGGAAGCATGTGCTAGATTATTTAAGGGAAAATGAGAGATAGGGAAGCTTTAGCAGAGCAGAGGGCTTGAACCCAAATCACACAGGACTCAAATGTGGCATCATCTCTCAGCGAGAGGCCACTGCTACCCTTTGCAGTGAGAACAGGCGAGAGCTGAGTCAAAAGGTCCAAGACTATCAGGCTCCTATGTGGCAGACTACCCTGACCTCAGACCACAGTGCCCAAAATACAGTGTTTGTAACTCTCTTATTTTCAAATGCGTTAATCTAAGCAGCCTGTATTGACCCATCTGCTACTGATGAGTTTAAGCTATCAATTTATTTTATGTATGTATCTAACAAATGCACAGAAATTCATGTTAACTTTAAACAACTTTCATTCTGCTTGAAAGTAGAGAGATTCACCACAGTCAGGTTTTATTTACCAGCTTCCATGACAAAACGTTGGCCAAATGCTCTTACTTTATCCACAACAGTATAACACACAAAAATAACATTTTCTCTTAAAAACAGCTTTTATCACCTTTCAGGTCCTCTGTGCATGACTGGTCACATCATAACAAAGGGGGATGGGCTGACCTAAATAAGACACGCCTTGATTTTTGTTAGGGAAAGTAGTTTCAAAACCTGCAAAATGTGACCCAAAGCAGTATGTTTGCCATGGGCGCTCTTGATTACCTACAGGGATACATGGGGAAGCTATTGCTGGTTACCTAGCTTCTGGACCTCCATTGCTCCAGAGAAATGGCTCTGGTGCCAGCCCTTACCTCTCAGCAGATGCGAGGTCACATCACCCCTCAGTATAAGAACAGTCCATTGAGTCCTGGGCATGGTGGCAAGCACAGATGTGGAGCAGAGAGCTTTGGGAATGGAGCGAGCACCAGTGGCACTGAGCTGTTGAGTATCAAGTTCAGTAGACAGCTATGGCTGCAACACAACAAGGCATTGTTGTTTCCTCTCAACATGCCATTGGTTTCTGTATTTCTGAGTGAAGCTCTAGGAGTCTGACAGGTGAAAAGAAACGCTTCAG
Organism: Nycticryphes semicollaris; assembly: GCA_013400055.1. Classification (NCBI taxonomy): domain Eukaryota; kingdom Metazoa; phylum Chordata; class Aves; order Charadriiformes; family Rostratulidae; genus Nycticryphes; species Nycticryphes semicollaris. Next base: position 28,560 of record VXBJ01005094.1, read on the forward strand.
GACTTATGAAGTCACATGCAGAAAACTGCAAGCTCCAGCTGTGTTTGACAAGTGGCTTACTTGTTAGGATGGGGTTTATGGTGCTCATAGAGCCTTGGATGCCAAGGTGGTATGAGACAGGATGAGGACAAATAGGAATGGAAGACAGACAGACAGGCATTCTTGTGACACATTATCGTTTCCCAGCTTAGGCATCTTAATTCTACCAAATTATGGACCTTTATCATAGGTTTTATTGAAGACTGTCAGGAAATACATTATTAATCCTTCTGCTGGCCATGCACTCTAATTCCCATCTGTTTCTTCCTCCTTTGGCTTCACATTTAGGTTACACCCGGAGAATAATTGCTTATGATACAAAAGGTAACAAGTTTGTTAAATGTGCAGACATGAAGGACAGGCGAATGCATCACGGGGCCACTGTCATCAAGAACAAGCTGTATGTCACAGGAGGACGATGTCTCACCACGGACAATGTCATTGAGGACTTGGATTCCTTGGACTGCTATGACCCAGAGACCAACACATGGACACCAAAGGGAAAACTGCCCCACAAACTCTTTGACCATGGGTGCCTTACACTCCAGTGCGTCCCCTGTTCTAACCTTCTCTAAATGACCTCTGGTATTTCCCAGGACATTTTGTGCTTTCCTTCCCAGAGAGGACCCACCTTGCTCTGCAGAGAGCACATGGGGGAATCCTCACAGGGTCCCACAAACTCCTGACCTTGAAGGCACCAGAGACATTAGTCATTCCCCAAGTATTCTGCCAGAAAGCTCACAAGCTTCATACTCATGCCATATTCACCCAACCAGTACTGCATGTGCTGTTAAGTCCAGCCTGAGGGCCTGACCCGGAGTCCCAGCACAAAACAGGCAAAAAAATACCAGGTAAGATCCTGGTGCAGGATTTGGCCTTATGCAGACTTTAAAGTGAAAAGTGAATAGGAATTCTGGTAGCTCCATGGCAAATAATATCTGAGTAACCTGGATTTGTGTTAGCATGCCAATGCAGCTGTGTGCCATGAACCTTTGCTGCTTAGTGCTGACTAAGCTTTCCATTTCAAGTGGTGGGAGCATTTGGAATAGGAAGCCCCAAGATCTAGTGTTGTAACCAGCCCAGCAACAACTGCCTGCATTAGCTACGGTAGTCAGAAGAAATAAGATGTTAACGTTCCTGACGTCAAATTGGAAATTAGCAAAGGGATGATGCTTCAATATGAACTCTCATGTGACAACAAGGTGCAGATTTTACTTCTCTTTCACATTGCAGGGAAGATTTTTGTTCCATCTGTCTGCTCTTCATAGGAAGAGGAGAAGGGGGAATGGAAATGAAGGTTGTCTTGTCTCCTTTTTTGAGGGATCGTGTTTTGCAGGGAGCTTGCTCCTCCTCTTGCATCAGTGTAGTGGTGGGGCTGGTTAGGAAGCCCTTTTGGCTGACAGAATTCCTGAAATCTGCAATAGCAGAGAGGACACATGGAGGAAAGGGCATGTAAAAGAGAAGAGGTATTTGGGATGAACAATTTTTTTCCCCTTTCTCCTCTCTCCAAACCACTGGAAAACACAAATGAGAGAAAGCCAGTGACAGGAATCCAGCTTTCCAAGAAGAGCAAGTCTAAGTTTGCCACTTGGCAAAGCAGCTCTGGCTCCACCAATATTTTCATGGGGTTCTGCCACTAAGTGCATATTTTTAAAGGGAGGGGATTACTCACCAGATACTGAACAGGCTGTGAACTGGTGTCAGGTCACCAGACTTGGTGAGATTGCTGAGACAGCAAGGAGCTTTAAAGATAGAACTGATGACCACCATCCAGAAAAAGGATGATAGAAACAACATCCCTTTTCCTCAATTTTGAAAGAAAGCGGGACTTTTCCAGAGTGGTATGAGGAAGCCATGTTCAACTGTCCTCTTCACAGAAGGCAGCACAGCCACGTGGTCACCATCACGTTGCAGGACACCAATTCCAACCGCTAAGATTTCCTCCCATAATTCTGTAACTGGGAGCAGATGGGCTACAGAAATAATTAATGGAGAGCTGGAAAGAAGAATTGTGTATTAACTGCTGTTTTAGCAATGCAAAATAAAACAGTTATTATTGTTTGTATGAGCTTTGTGTTCAGGAGTCCCCATTGTTCTCTCTGCATTGTTGATAAAGGGAATTGGTTTTGTACCAGTGGTTTTTGCCAGGATTTCCTTCTAAGGATTTGAGTAAACTTGCAAAAAATGAGCGGGAACCCAAACTCATCTCCTAGCTCGGAAGCCTTTGGCTACATTTCTGCTCTTTCAGTCTATATCATCTTCTCCTCCCTGTGCAAAGCAGAGCTAAATCACACCACTTGCCAAATTGGACCAGAGTAGTGATTCATTCTGCTTCCTCACAGGCCAGCTCCAGCTCTCTGGAGAAAGAAGCCTTGCCATGGCCAATTATGGAAAGTCTGCCCTGGGGAGATGTTTATTCCTAACCCCGCAGTGCCGCCTTCCCAAACTCTTTCCTGTTGTGACCCCACTCAGCTCCAAAGCTCCAGGAGACGCCAGTTGCTGCCATGCATTTTAGCTGACACGGATTTCTGCCAGGCTCGTGACTGTACCCAGAACTGAGGAAAAAAAGCTGACTTGGGGCCATAACCCCATGTTTGCAAACCATTGCCACAGTCATTGGTTTACGCTTGGAAGCAAACAGATTTTCATAATTCCCATATCATATAACTAGTGATTTTCTCAGTGTTCTTGCAGGGACCAAATAGTACCTCGCACAGCTGTAGCTGGGCAGGAAATGGGGAGTGCACAGAAGAGCCATGGATGCAGCAGCGTTGAGCACAGCATCCTTCCCCAGCCCTTGGGGAGCCCTCACATCACCCCAAGTCCTTGGAGATGCCAAGAGCTATTGCCAGCTCTGCTCTGGCTGCAATCACGTGCTCCTTGCCTTCACAACCTTCCTTCTCACTTTGTGCCCATAATTCAAGGTATTTAGGTTTGTTAGGCAGTAAATGCAAAGCTTGGTTTCTGATAGATTTCTGTCCTGTGGTCAGTTGGCTATAATGAAAACTCTGACCAAAGCTTTTGGAGCCCTTTGCAAAAAGCATTGAAACCAGAGAACAGTGTTGAGCTTTTCCAAGGGAGATGAGGGCTGGTGGAGTCACTCAATCGCAGGGAGGCAGCAGCACATGCAGCTTCAGGGAGAGGAAAATGCAGCCCTGGGGAAGATGCTGTGGGGAGAAGGGATACTGCTGGAATCTAATTCTAATCAGGTGCTGGCCACCACCTGGCCCAGCCAGAGCAATAGCTGGTACCATCCCAAGTGCTTTGCAGTTTTCAGGCCCAGTGGTGCTATAGATGAAAGCACTTCAGCAACGGTCCACCAAGGCACTCCTTTCTCCAGTGTCAGGAGGGGACTTGCCTGAGCAGGATCTGGAAGGCCACCACTACCCAGAACAATTTCTGAGTCACTACATGCTTTTCCAGAGGTCTCATCATCCTAGTATTGAAGCATTTGAGTGCTTGCTTAGATGGGAATATTCCATGGGACAGCAGCAAGGTACTTCATGAATACGATCATTGCCCTGCGCAGAGGTGGGGATTCATTGCTCTTCTTTTTATTAAATAATTCCCAAGGGAAATAGGAGGCTTAGAAATGGCTGTTGGTTTGGGGGTCAACTTTTGGAAAGACTGAGAACTTGCTGCTTTTTTTCAAATCAGAGAGGGCTATGAAGTCGCATCACCTTCAGGGTCTCATTCTTGGGTGTCCTGAGACAGTCTCTAGATCACGGAAACCATAGGATCACATGGCTGAAAGCAGCCTGCTCCATGGGACAGTGGGTTACCCAGTCCCTCTTGTCCAATGCACCGAAAATCTCCCATGAGAGACACTGTACTCAAGTGGCACACTTGAGTGCATTATTAACCTCACAGCTTTTAATAGTATCCCTCCTAAATCTTCTTTGGTGTACCTTCTGCTATCCCCACAGAGATAAAGGACAATAGATTACCCTTTTTTGCCTTTTTTGATATCTTTTANATTCAAGTGGCTCAGCCTTGCAGTGCTGAGACAGGGAAATAAACCCCTTCTGCATCTCACCTACAACAATCTCAATTTCCAGCCCAGAAGGACTTTTGCTTTTCGCATCAGCAACCAATTACCAACTCGGGTTCGGCTGTGCTCGGGATTAAGGAATGCTTGCAAGTTTGGGCAAGGTCACATGGAAAGACTGCAGGACATCCAGGATCTCCCAGGGTTGTGCCATAACTCGATCTTCGCTTCGGCTCACCAGGATCCTGAGCCAGATCCCGTTGAAAACAATAAGTCGTAAATAAACGGGCACTCCGAGGCTTTGGACTTGGCCCTAATTATTGTGTTCTCAGCTGGGCTCATCACTAATTCTGTTAATTTTAACCGCAAATATTTAATGTTTGAGTCATTTTTTATTCTAGGGGGAAAGTTTTGGGGTGGGTGGGGGAAAGAAAGAAGAGAAGAGATTGCATTTTCTTTTTAACTTTCTTCCACTTCTCTCACTGCAAACTTGGAGCTGAATCCTGCTGCACAGGCAGCCTGTGGAGGCCAGCAGATTTGCTTTGATCTTAGCAAAGAGCTTTGTAGGTTAAGCCTGTGTTTTTTCACCGTAACCACTGATCAAACAATACAATCCTTTCCAAGGGCAGCCTTTTTCTTGTGCAGTAATTGTTTATAATTATAATGCATTTCCTGCTTCTTTTTTGATTAAACACACCTGAAAAAGTAGGAAAGATGTCAATGCGTAAATAAACGGGCACTCCGAGTTCAGTCAGTCCTTTTTTCCAAACGCCAAGGAGTTCACTGCAAGGTGAATCCTCTAGTCGAGAAGGAAACAACTGGGGAGAGCGTATATGAATAGCGTACAGGGTAATTTATCCCTGGCATTGTTCCTTAGCCTGACCTGTGAGCCATTAATAATTGACAGTGGCAAAACCAACCCATTTTTAAAAATATAAACATCCATTCTTTTTTTCCAGCTGCTTGAAAGCTCCCACACCAAAGTTCAACAGTCATATTCTCCATGGCACAAATGAGCTTGAATTCCTTGGTGCCAGCTTGTACCAATAAGGGAGCTGAGATCTGCTTATTAGTGGACTGTTAGTAATGTTTTCAGCAACTATTTCTGATGAGTTTTCTCGGGGTCCATACCAAGCACAGTGCATGTGGAGAAACTGGTGTCTTAAGGCTGACGATGCCACCAAAGTCAACGGGGCTCCTCAGGGTTTACGCTGGAGCAGTGAGAGATTGATCTGGCCTCTTCTGTTTATTGAAGTTTCCAAAATAGTAGCAGAGTAGCAAGGAGCCCGACTGCTCTGTCACTCGGCAAGTCACCCGCTGGCTCCAGCTGCCGCTTGTCACTTCTCTCCCTGGGGCTCTTTGTTTGCCTGCACTCCTTTCATGTTGCAAGAACCCTTTCTGAGAAAAGCAAGGAGCAGCACGGTCTTGAGCAGCCCCAGGCCATTTGGTGGGTGCCTCGTGGCTACTTTAAACATGAGGCAACCCCACAGCTGTTGGAGACGTGGCTTTAGGAGCCATGGGGTAAAATACTGCTGGAGGTGAGAAAAGGTGGCAGGATCTGGTCTGCTTTTTCATCAGGTCAGGAAGGTCTCTATAAACTATCTTCCTATATCTAATCCTCCCAAGTCTAGTGCTCTGAAGTTCGTTTCTCAATCAGGCTGTGTCTTCTGATGAAGAAGCTGTGTCCCACCACCGCTCCCTAAAGCAGACATGTTGGGACAAGGGCAAAGGCATGTCTCCTTTCTCAGGTCCTCCAGTGCCACAGCTGTAATGACATCCTCTGCGTTTTGCCCTGGTCTTGGCATATTGCTGAGGTTTCTCCCTGCTCTTGGACACTTTCTCAGGCCAAACAACTGGGCAGGTGTGCTCTGCGGGTGCCCTGCACCCATATTTGGAGGTGACAATGACCACCCAGAGGACCAGGAAGTGACACCAAGGACTCTCAAGTCCAAATTTTCAAGCTGCTGGGATTCTCCTAGTCTAGAAAATCAGCCAAAACCAATCTGAGCTTTAGAGCAGAGTCCTAGCACCTCTCTGTGAGAGCCAGGGGACTGCAGAGGAACGTGTCCAGCCCTGAGGAGCAGAAAGCAAACTGCATGGAGGGTGCTGCAATGTGAAACTTGGCTACAAAGCTTCAGTGCTGGGAAAGTGCAGTGTTTTATCCAGACCAGCAGCAAACCCTGGAATTAATAGGGTTGATTAAACCGTTTTGATGTGCATGGTATGTGGAGATAAGGACCCGATTCCCAAGGGCTTCTATTGAAAATTAGATGTTAACCATAGCAGTACGTGACTTCCCCTGACAGGCATGAGGCAGGCTGCTGGAAAACAAGAGAAAAGTACGAACGAAAGGGGCAAAAGAGGCAGCTCTTGGGAGACCAACGTTACCACAAACTTGCTGGATCTGTTTTGATGCTGAAATGACGTGGAGCCTGGCACCAGGCAGATCGAAAGCAAGGGAACTATGCCTGCTTTATGTTGTTATGACACATATATTTCCCTGAAAATGACATTAAAGAGTACCAGAGGCTCAAACATTGTTCTGTTTATCTGTTCCCCGGGTAGGGCTCTTAGTCTTAGAGACAGACTGAGCGCTGCAGAACATGGCCCCTGGCAAGAAAACTTCCCCTCTGGCATGAGGACTATTAGCAAGCATGACATGGGAAGCCAGCGCAGGGGGTCAGGGCATGCACAGCTATTGCCTGCTGCCGCTGGGCAGCATAGAATCCCTTTGAGACACGCAAAGGGGTGAGCCACCAGAGAAGACTCCCCTGCCAGGCACTGAGGTTTCCAGATAGGAAGCCAGTGGCAGAGGACTGTTTCTTCCCAAGGTGTTGACCTGGGGTTCATCCTGTGCAAAAGCATGGAAAGGCTCCAGTGTCAGTGGTGCCTCGATATGCCTCAGATCATGCTTCAGCCCTGGGACTCCCTTGCAGTGGAGCTTGCACCTCATTTAGCAATTAATTGGGTCCCAAATTCCCCCTACCCATGGCATGAACCAACCCAGGCTTGCGCAAGCAATGCCCACATAGCCATGGCATCCTAAGGAAAAGACTCCCAGAAGCTTAACTGGGTGCCACCTCAAGCCTTGTCTAAGGAGGAAAGCAGAGAGGTCCTATGGGTGTTCTACATCACGCTGTGATATTTAATGGATAATACAGACCTTTTTAAAAGAAGGTAGTCGTTGGGCTTGAGAGGTGCTGGCTGAAGCCCTAAAGGCTTCTAGCTGAGAGATCCTGTTTAGAGCCTACAATAGTTGTCTTTCAGCTCATTATAACTTGGAACAAATATCAGTAAATAGAGCCTGTTTCTTCTCCAGGCATTAGACGACTCTGGAAATTTTCTCAAGAGAAAAACAGCAACACACAGCGAAAGAAGTAGTGCCTGCAGACTGAAATACAAATGGCAGAGAAGCCAAAAGCAGGTTCTTCCTTCCAAGCTTGAGCTTATGTTTTTAATGGCATGAAATGTGACGTGAAGAGTCAATCACAGATTTCAAGACGAGAGTCTGTTATCTGTGATGGCAGCATAAAATACACGGGTCCTTATTTCAAAGAGTTTGTGAGAGACACCGAGCAGAGGACACAGATAAGCCTCAGAGCATCATCAGCTGGAGATTCAAAGCATTCAGCTCATTCTTTAGGCAAGAGCAACACCTTATGCCATAACCTGAATAACTGAAGTACACCTAAAAAAAAAGAAAAATCAGCTCTTCCCTGTAGCTCCCTGGTCCACAGCCCATCCCACAAACCAGCATGCAAATGGGACCAAACAAGTGCCAAGGCCCAGGGCTTCCTGGAAACTCAGGCAACACATGGAGGATGGGCATTAGCTGTCAACACCAACCTCTTCTGTCCCCAGGTGTCCCATAGCCAGAAGGATGTCATTACCCTAAAACATACCTAGGGGAAGATATTTTTCCATTGTTTTCAATAGCTAGATTTTCCCCTTCCCCAGGAAAGGTAGCAGAAGGTTTTGGACAACTCTCACAACTGGGAGACTGAATCCCTTCTGCTTTTAAAAACAAATGAACAAATGCTTTATAGGGAGAGGAGAGAACATGCAGACAGCTCAGAGCTCTCTAATTTCCATGAACAAACTATAAAAGCCATTTAGAATGACTGAAAATACTTTGGCATTTCCCTTTCATATTTCCAAAGCAATTTCAAAGGTAAGGTAGTGCAGAGAGACTTTCCTAGGACTGTCACCAGGGAAGGGAAATGCAGATGGGGAAATGATTACATGGATCACCTGATTTTTGCCTTTATCATATTCCTTTGATTCTATAATACATTTTTGCCCTGCTAATCTGGGACTGGACTAATGTGAATCATGGATTTTCATATAAATACAACAAACTGCTTTGTGACTGCAGGATGCTGGTGAGGTCAGCTTGTTTAGGAGAAAATCCCCTGCCCAGGTTTCAGTAGAAATCTGCAGGCACAGTGCTAGCAGAATCGTGGAACTGCCAGGCTCAGTGGGATATGGCACTTGCAAACAGCATGAGTCATTTGCCCTGGAGCTGTAGGAGCAGAGAACATCTGAAGATCTAGATCAGATTGGTGAATCAGCAGCATCTGACACAGTTTAAGAGGTTAAGCCTATTTATAGACAAATGAGGGTAATTTTCATAGCTGAAGGGATCAGGTTTTTTTTTTTTTAATAAATTCATAATAAACTCTAGGGAGGAGAATGCTGAGATCTGCAGTCAGTTAACTCCTCAGAGATGAGAGGAAGTTTGTCCCAGACAAGGATGAAGTGAAAGGAGTCAGAAACTCAAGAGTGCATTATCCCCACTCCTTTGCTTTTTATGCACTTGCAGGATTAAGTTGTGCTTTCAGGACAGCAAAAAAAACATCCCTGTGGAGCCAAACCTTGATCTCTGCCTGTCACACCAGTGGGACTCCCCTGGCACCCACGTGAGTGCATTTCATGGGGGAAACTGGGATGTGCAGCCATAGGGAAACAAGTCCCTTTTTTTACAAGGGACTTTCTGTTCGTCATTTATTACTTCATACTTTAGTCCTGATTATCACTGACTATGGAAATGAGAGTTCAACGGTGTGCATCAGCAGCGGAATTACATAGCACCATCAGTCAAGTGAGAAAGTGTGGGACTTGCTGAGTGATTCTGGGTAAAACATTATTTCTTTTATGTCTCCATTGCCACAGCATTAGAATAAGGATGACACCCAGCCTGCAAGGGCATTGTGAGTGAATCCACTAAAGCCTGAAAAACACTTTGTGAATTGCCAAAGACTGCTGTTGCACAATCCCACCAAAGCTACTTGCGATTTAGGAAGCAACACCACCTATAGAAACAGTGCAATTAAATTAAAGCAATTATGATATTAAATGAACTGGTAATCAGCTCTGATTTTGACTGAGACTACTCCGTCCAAAAAAAAAAAATCTAAATGCTCCATTAAAGACTACCAGTGTTAAGAAAAGCCTTTTATAAATAATAGGGCTGAAGTTAGGCCACATCTCCTTTTCCTACAATGTGTTTTGTACACTGCTTTCCATAGAAATCAAGGAGGGATTTAACATGAAGTGTTCTCTCCACCCAGTGGGAAAACAGCCTTGTGAAAAGGACACAAACGCTTGCAGGGTGTGCAGGTGGATAAGTGGATCATGCCCATGGAATAGTAATGCTTTTACTTAAGAAAGGGCTCTGCTGCTTGAACGCGACCTCCCAAGTAAGCCCAAGATATGAAAATCATCCCTTTGAGTTCATCTGAAACTTTCTTTCAAATTCAGAGTAATGAAGGATGGAGCACTGCATGCACTCATTTAATTCCTAAGACTGCAATTTCAAATGGTGCCAAAACATGGCATTTCCATAACATCCATTTCCACATCTGAGGTCTGTAGGACCAGGTCCTTGCATGTTCCCTTGGAAAAAGCATATTTTTCAGTTCTTTCAATATTTTTGCACCAGCCTTTCTGAGATGCCTTCTTGTAACCTCCCCTCAGCATCTGTTTTATTTTAAAAGGATATAAATGCATCAAAGTCTCACACATTCTCGCTACTTTCAAGGTTCTCCAATTATGTTATTTATATGAATCCAGTCCCTTTTTTCACTGGGGTTTGGGGGGGGGGTGGGGGGGTTTGTTAGTTTAATTTTCATGTACCCAGTGGCAAGGACAGAGACCTGCAGGGTGTGTTGCTTTTAAAAACTATTTTATTTTGTCTGTTTTGTGATGAAAACTGCCTGCAAATGTAGGATTGCAAGGATATTTGGGCACCTGCCATCACTCCATTAACTTTAAACTGATCCTGGGAACTGGCAGTACTTGACTGTCTGGTTCCCAAGTAGCATTTGTGAACTCCAGGAGTCCTTCAACCTTGTCTTCCAAGCACAGCTCCTTTGGTCTCTCCACTTACCACCTGTCCTCGTAAGCTCAACTCATCCTAATATCTTAAAGCTAACATGAGCCACCTCCATTCTTCGGCCTCTTTCTGCCTGTCTCAGCACTAAAGGGGTCACAGCATGGAGATGCCCAAACTGGCAACCCAGGAGACTCAGCAGCACACGCTTCATCTGCGCTTGTCCAAGTCAAATTTCTCTAATTTGTCCTCTAGAGTTTGATCTGACAGTAGATGGGTAAAATGCTTCAAAGCAGCCTCGGGGCATCAGTTAAGTCTCCTAAGACTAGCATGGGGGTCCTTGTTGTCCCACCATTTCTCACACCTTCCCAAAAGAAGCTTCGCTCGATGTCCTTCAACTGAGGCAAGCAAACCAATTAACTGCTTTGAAAATCCTGGCCTCAGTCTGTTATGTTGAGATCCCCTTGATAACAGCACTGCCTGAAGTGAGCAAAGAGCTTTCCTTGTTTTCCTTAATGCGAATTCAAGCAAACTTCTGCTGACCTCTTCCTTTTGGCCATTGGATTTCAATGGGAAATTAACTGCACAGGGACCTTTGACTTCAGGCCTTGTATATTTTCCCTAATATTCTTTAATCTCCAGTAAAAGACATTTACTAATATTTTAAGCTAATGTTTCTCTTCAGAGGGTCACACACAGTTCAGCATGCACCCTGCATCCAAAGATTTCTCCAGGTCTCGAGTATTAAGTTTTTCCAAACAGGTCAGGTATTTACTTGCTGTTGCCGAAGGGAGCAAGCAGCGCCCTTCTAGCTGATATCTAAAATAATGAAAGGAAAACCAAATGTAAGCCATACTTTCTGGAAATAAACTGACCCCTCTACATTTACAGGGTCAGGGGAGTACAAGTGACCCCATATGTGCCCATGTGACTGCCCAGGTTTCTGCACAGCAGGAGAGAACAGGTCACGCAGATGTAGTTACAGGAGTTGAAATGGGGCTGCAGGGGAGACAAGGAAACGCTGCCAGATTTAGAGCAACAGGTGGTTCCTCTGCGGCACCCGCAAGGGACAAGCGGAGCTGGGCACTGAGAGCAACCTCTGCCTAGGTGCCCACACGGCATGGGGTGGAGAAGTGTCTGTAGGGATGGGGTACCATGGAAATAAACAGAGGAACTGGCACCCACAGCATCAGCCCATTCCTAGGATTGGTCCTTCAAGGAGCTTTCAAGAAACCTGACCCTGCAATAAGGTCTGTACCTTAGGACTATGAAAACATGGGGTTTAGGCACCTGCTGTCCCAGGCTGCATGTGACTATCAACAAACCGCTTGGCCATGATGTGCAGATCCCAGCAAGTGCTTAGATACCTTCACAGACATGGGCATTGGTGTTTCAGCTCTCCTGTTTCCTTTCCATGCCAGGGAGAAAATAACTCTTCCCTATATCACACATTGGAGAAGACAAACACATTATGCTGTGCCAAATGCTATTTGCAATGAGGTTCTTATTTTAAGGGACCCCTCAACTCAAAAGAAATAACCCACTCCCATGCTTCCAGCTCAGCATGGGCACACCGTGTAATCCTGTAGGTTTCTGCATGGCAGAGGACAGGCCACACAGAGGCAAAAATCCAAGCAGAGCACTACAATCCAGAGAAGATTATTAAGCCCCAGGCACCTATTGGAGTGAACTCATAGCAGGTCATGAAAAAAACAATTAGCACAAGGTCTGAAACATAGTCTCTGTGGAAGCTCAAAAAGGTTTCCCATAGACATTTCAGTGTCTCACATGGACACTGAGCTTGGTTCTTCACCATTCTACTCCTCATGCGGGCACTGGCACATAAAGTGCACGTGAAATACCATCCAGCTTTAAGTCATAGTTTACCTCCAATTCATGCTTTTGAGCCTGTCCAAGAGAAGGAAGAGCTGTATTTTTACATACTAAGCTTCCAGGATTACACTGCTGCTATGTGGCTGGGTCTTTCAGAAGTTAAAGCCAGATGCAGCCAGACCCTTCCTGGTCCCACTGACCTTTTCTCATCGATGACTAACACCAGGCTTGCCTGTACGAGCAGAGAGCAAACAAGTCCAGAGTGGCAGTTCTTTGGCAGGAACTTAGTTTACCTTTCAGTGCCACATTTAATAACACTGGATGGCACTTATCGGAATAGATTTTCCAGTAAGTTGCATGCCAAAGTCTTGATGAAATCAGGCCTTCTGTCTGATGTCAATCACCTTCCCTTTGCCAGTTCAAAAGTGTTATCCATGCTGAAAAGCAAGACCTCAGCCCAGAAGCAACACAGCTAAACCTTGCCTAGTAATACACAGTAGTAAAATGAGTAGTAAAAATGAGGTCACCGGTACATGGCCTTCAATTTGTTCTTCTACACTTTGTGTTAAACAGCAGACTCACCATACTACTGGATGTGCTTCCATGTGTCTTCCTATTTTATGTAGAATCTTTCATGGACACTGGAGCCAAAATATGTGCATAGGCATGGGTGTCTACTGAGGTGGTACAGCAATGTGGAAGTGTATCCACCACCTTATTTTGCAGACATTCCATGTCTTTACAATAGATTGACCCAAACAGCTGATTACAAACATGTAAGGATTTTAGGGTGTAGGCAAAGCTAATTCTCATCTCATGGCTCAAGCCCATCCTTAACAACTATGTAAAAATAGACATTGTTCTCACCCTAGATTAGGTTATAGTTTCGGTTCTTGTTGTTCCCTGGTGTCAATAGGAAGTATGTTCTCTGGCATCTGCATTAGGTCCATTTGCACCAGTCCCCGACGGCTGCAGAGCTACAAGTTCTACTTGTGGGTGGTGACTTTGCCTCCTGGTCCTTTGTTTTCAAATTGCAGCTGCAGAGGAGAGGAACATGGCATCATTACTGCTATGAAAGGTCTTTTCATCCTCTGTGGTTTCCGGGTTAGAGCTGTGTTGGCTGAGGATTCCTCCCCCAGGGTGGAGGAGTAATGGAAAAGCAGCCTAAAACAGGATCAGGAGGAAGATGTGAAAATGAGCATAAATGTACAGTGTATGAGTCAGTGCCACAAGGAATCTCTATCCCATAAAGTCAAGATCACACCTCCTCTTGCTACGGCAGAACTGTTCCCACACAAGGAGAAGGCATCGTGTGGCATTCAGCATCTTAAAAAGACTTATGTCCTGATTGAAAGTTTAATTGTGAGAAAATGTTTTCAGGTCAGTCAAGATTTCAGCTTCAGAGAAGGGAAGGAAAAGCAAAGATGACATGCTACATTCATTATCTGCTGTAAAATAATATGGACTAGATGCAGAAGCCAAATCTTCTGTGTGTGCAAATCAACAAAACCCCACTGATGCTAAACTGATGCTGAACTGATTAACTCCAGCCAATGAGCTGGCCTTTGTCAACAAAACCAGCTCTTGTACTGTGAGGAGTATCTCATGGAGTATTATGTTTTCAAATCATCATTAACAAACTCACCTCAGACTCTTCAGAGGAATTAGGCTGTAGCTTTAGCACAAGGAGTGGGCAACACAGCCTGAGAAATACCCAAAACAACAGCTTCACTGTCCAAGTGTCTCCAGAATCCCAGGCCCTAAAGAGGCAGCCTCGAGCTGCTGGTGACTGGAGCTCAGAACTCACCCCACAGGTTCTCCAGGGCTCTCTCACCAAGTCCATCAGAGTGTGAGGAATTTGTCCCCCAAGGAAAGAGTGGGGACACAACGGAGAAAGACCTTCTCCTCTCAGGTAAGCATGAATAGAGAAAGGCAGAGTCAAGCCCAAAGAGCGGGGCCTGGTTTGAGCCCAGGCACAATTAGGAGGTCATCAGTGAAGTTGAGGCAGCCATGGGGCAGACTGCAGTCTGCCCTGAATCAAAGGTCTGGTGGACTGGTATGGTTGAGGTCAAGGAGCAATATAAAAAGAGATGGTTTTGTTGCTGTTTATGCCTTGAGGACCAGACTCTTATCTGAAGCAGAAGGGGAATGTAAAGGAGAAGGATGGAACACAGCTACAGGGAGTTGGGACTGATGGTGGGACTGCATAGACCTGATCATGGGGCTTCAGCTCCTCTTGGTGAAGCTCATGAAGCCCTGCCCCTCCCAAGGAGCTAGTTACAGTCAGGGAGCAGAGCTGATAGCCCAGGTAGAGCCTCGTGGTCCGTCCAGTTAGACATCAGAGCGCACATCATGCTTGACACCAACTCATCACTTCCCTGAATGGGCCCCACCAATAGCTGAAGAGCAGCAGCATGCCACACTGCCTGCTCATCCGTCAGGTGGCAGAGGGAGCAATGCACCAGCCATGCAGCCAGCATAGCACTGGGCCTGCCTGCAGGCTGCCACACAGCTCAGGGAAGCACGCCACATTCTTCTGCCATGAGTGTGGCTCCTCCAGCCTCACCCAGCTGCCTGCCACGTCCACACCAGGTGTCGCAGTGCCAACCCTCAGTAACTCTGCTGGAGGATGCAGGAGGAGCTTTTCCAGGAGAGAAGGTGCTCACAGAGGTGGTGGACTGGAGGTGTTACCCCCCCACATTCGAGTGGGCAGATGACTTTGCAGGCAACCATCTCCAAGAAAGCGCAAGGTGAGGATGTCTCAGGTCTCCCTGCATACCTGAGCATCTTACCAGCCTGGGAGACAGCCCAGGAACCCAGGACAGGGGAGACTTGGCCCAGGAGGGCAGCCTGGGCCATAACCTGTGCCCTTGGCATCTATTTCCCAGCTGGCTCCTCAGAGGTGTCTATGCAAATGTGCACCTGCACAGGCAGAGGAGACACCTCTGTCATCCCCTGGATGAGCAGGACATGGCCAAAGGTGCATGTCTTCTATTTTGGGGGAGCTGTGACTTGGTCCATTGTATTATAAAACCCTCTGTATAATTTCTTGTGGTAGCTGGTCTCCACTGCCTTCAGTTTGCAAGTGCAATGACTTTTTTCCTAAGCACTGGACTGACAAACACTGCTGGCATCTGAGGTTCAGGATGTTCCCAAATAAAAGTCATGTTTCCAAGGTCACATTCACATCTTTCTCTCTTCCGTGAATTTGCACGGCTGGAACTGGGTGAACTGCTGACAAGGCATGAGGAGAAGCAAAACGCAGGTCATTCTCTGGTATCCATCCTGACTTACTTGAAAGCAGACCTTGCTTCAAACACAAAGCGCTGAGTAGAAGATGCTATTTGCTGCTCTCAGGAACAGATTTTCACCGTTGAGGCCCCACTCTCATTTCCGATAAGTCACCTCATAATGTGCAGGTGATTTATGCCATTTTTCAACTATAAATTATATTTACATCCACTCTATGGTCTCTTTACATTGCTAAAGTGTAGTAATGTGACTGTGGGGTAAGTGATACTTGTCTACAAGGAGAAATTAATCAGAATAAATGTGTGCATGAAGAAGTCTTTTTCATCTTGGAAAAATGTTCTGCCTGGTTTCCTCATGTGAAAAAAAACATCATTCACATCACAAATTCGATCTGCAGGCATCATTTCCCTGGACCTGAACACTGCAGATATGTGCTGATTCTTTCCCTGAAATGGGTCAGGAATTATTAATCTCTTCTGTAACTCACATTATTTTTATTCACAGTATTCATTCGAAGATCCCAAGCAGAGAGTAGAAAGCTTCCATCAGAAATGGTCCAAATTGTGAATGAGGATAAATTTGTCATGTTTGCTTTTTTGGTTTGCTTTTCCAGTATCCAGAGAATATAGCTCTTCCTATTATAAGCTTTTTTTCAAGGGTGATTATACTTACAGTCAAAAATGAGCATTGTGAAATCAACTGTTAAATTTAGATCTTCAGGCTGTTTTCATCAGAACAAAAACATGGGGTTTTGTAGCTGTCAGCTTCCCTAAGACTGATTCATACAGAAAGATGAGATCCTGAGTTCAGTTACCTTAAGGTGGCTTCCAGTGATACCGGAGCCACAGGCATGAAATCAAGGTCCCTTTGGACCTTAGGATGAAGGATCATTTGAGCGTTTCAGGCAGTGACCAGATCAGGAGAGGTAACTGGGAGAGAGCCATTTTAGTGGTTTCTCACTGCTAGCTTCCTGCTGAAACTTTTGAAAGAGGAAAACAACATTTCTGTTTTCTCATTTTTCTTTCTATTTTAGGATATTACTTTGGCTACAGCTGGACCTTTCTAGCTCTGAGAGCCAAATTCTACCATTAGATCTGCAGGGCATTTTTATCTGGGTGGGGAAGAAGAAAGCTGGCTGGAACAGGTGATGGAGGATCAGTAGGATTCTTCTGTGCTCCAAGCACTGGTCTCAGCAGACCTGTGCTGCTTGTGTGCTCAGGATAATGTTGTATTTTATTCAGGAGGGGGGCACTTCCAGTACTATCTGCAGCGCTAAAGCATACGCCGTGATTGCTTGTACTGGGGGCTAAATTCTCCCCTGTACTGTCTGATGCCTTTTGAGGCCAGATTGCTTAATATGCTAAATTACAGCCAATTACCTTATTATTATGGATAAAGTATTTTCATCCAATGTACCAGTGAGACGAATATTATACGTAACACGCTGCCTCTGAAATTCACAACAGTGTTTTCTGAGAAGAGATGTCCATCTGATTCACTGGTAAAAACAATGTCTTTTTTCGCTTCCCAGCAGAGGGAATCAACCAGTTGCTGGATAAGCTCCTGCCTTCAGAGCTGCACTTTAGTCTTGGAATTTAGTCCAAGAACTAAATTTTGGGCTGAAACTCTGTTATCTGCCAACTTGAGTTTTCATCCTCCTCTGTTAGTGCAGCAAACCAGATCAGTGATCTGACCGACACTGTGCCAGTTTAATTGCAGGAATTGTGTTGCACCACTTAAAGCTTTTATGTGCAGGCTCATTTTTACATGGTTTTGAATGTCCTTTACACCAGGCTAGTTTGTCCCGTCCCTGACCCTATATCTCATCTCTGCTTCTTTTTCTAGGGGAAAAAACACAACAGCTTGCTACCAGACTAACAAGCTGATAGCTTGTACGAGATAAAGTAAATTAAAACCATGCATGTTGTTGGTCAGAAAATTAGGTTTACATGTGAAGAGGTGTAACTCCGGTGCTGAGTTTTTTGTATCGCTGTTAAGCATTAGTGCAGTTAATGCACTTCATGCTGCCAACTGTATGGGCCATTTCACTGGTAAAGACCAAAACCCCCAGGAAGCACTGAAGTCCGTCCTCTGGCAGAAGGAAAACGGTATGTTATGAGAGTGCTGGTGCACCACAGAAGACCTTCTGTGGCTGAGAAGGGCAGCCCTGCCTCCTGGAGCATATTGAGGTACTATCACCACAGCAGCAAATTCTCAATGTTTCTAAACTTAGAGTTTCCCTGGAAAGCAGACACTTTGTGAAAAATGTCATAAAGTGGAATTTAACCTTTTTCTGCTTGAAATATTGCAGCCAGACATTTTGCCTGCTGAGAGAGGATGCCTTTTGCCTTTTTCCTTTCTTTTGTTAAAAATAGAAATATTTAGGCATGTTGTATGGACAGTCAGGACATGACCAGAGTACAGCAGGGGAAAGAGATGGAGGCAGAATTTGGGAGGCGATGTCCTCTTCTGCCCTTTGTGTTATCCATGCCTGGGGAGCAGGGGATTATTTTTGGAATATTACTTTAAATAGCAGGGAGGGTCTATCAGGTTTCATTTGATCTGTTGGTTCTGGTCTGAAGTGCCAATCAAGCTGTAATTGTAAATTATAAAACAGAGTCCTATGTGGCAAGGAGCAAAGGAAGAGACAATGCCCTCCTTGGCAGCTGGGGCATACCAGTGGCGGTATGCATTTTCCCCACTAAGTCCACATTACTGCAATTACTGTCTGCCTTGGAGTTCTTTATTTGAAGCCTATTATGTCAGCTTAGTCAGATCAGTGCAGTAATGCTCTGCTTTCTGTACTTCAGCCCCCGGCAGGAGAGAAAATTCCCTCTTTCTGGAGGGAACTGTGGTTTTTCTGACAGTGTGCAATGGCGCATGAATTCATGGCATAGCTGGCATCACCTAAATCCTCCAGTCTTTACTCAAGGCCCCCGCAAGAAGATCAGTCCAGACCCCATGCACCCCAGTGAAGGAGGATCAACAGGGTGCACGACTGATCCCCCCCACTCCCCTCCTCCCTGGGAATAGCATCCATCTGTGCTTTGCATTTTGCCCCTTCTTTACAGCCTACAGATCTTTCAGCCATTTTGTTTTTACACCAACTTCTACTGCTGAAACATCTGATGATCATAGATTCTGACCATGCAGGGAAGATGGCCCAGAGATGCACCGAGCATCACTGTTTATATCCAGATAAGGCTGGGTATTGGGATGGGGAATGGCTTTGAAGATCCATCAAGATAAGGGAGTTGAATGGTATCCCCAGTTGACTTTTCCTGAAAAATACATTTGGATGTAATCTAGCACAAATCCCAGCACTGGGGAAGGGTGAAAAAGGGATCAACTGTTCTCATGGTATCAGCCATTCTCATAAGCTCTCAGCTGCAGTGAAACCACACCAGAAGATAAGGTGGCCTCTGACTGTAATGACACAGATGCTTTGGGGCTGATCTTGGATCTGAAGATTTTAAGTTGGATTTACCTTCTCTTCCTTCCCTCAACTTAAACGCTCTATTCAAAAGACAGCAGGAAGGCTTGTTCCAAAAACATTGTGAAATTAGTTTTATGGGAAAAGTAATAAATTTACATTCTGGCTTGCAGGGGTGTATATTGTCTACACTGCTACAATGATCTAATTTAGCTGGAGGAGTTAGACTCCAATACAATGACAAAGGCAGTTTCTGTGCAGGCTAAACAATAACAGCTTTGTAGAAGGTAAGCTGCAGCACTGGCAGCAGGAGGAAAAGACTGGGTTCAGGCAGTCGAAGGTAGGTACCTGTCTTAGGATATATCTCTGCATTTCAAATAACTGAGAGACCTAAAAATTCTGCTGTTTAATCAGCAGTTACCTGTTGTTTTCTAACTCCTACGCTACGCATACTGACATGGGCAATATGTACTTTCCACAGGCTCATGGTGGGGGCCTCCATTAGGCCCCACTTGTCATTACCCTCCCACAGCAGAGCTAATGTCCTCCCGTAGTGAAAATAGGTACTCAGAGATGTACAACAGATCTCCTTCCAAAAAACCTTTCTGAGCTTTTTCTTCATTAAGTTCTTCTCAATCGTATTATCTGGAATTAATTTTGCTGCAATACTTGTTGGATGTTCAACAGAAAGATGAACACTATAAGCTCAGACACGAGTTTCATGCTCAATGGAATAGCTGATCACCAAACTTGGACCTAGAAGCATTTTCCTTCCCTGTGCTCCAGCTGGTGTACTCACAGTGGTCACACTTTAGAAGTCAGCATACCCTGCACAGTGCTCAACACCCTCCAATAAATAGCACAGTATCTGCTGGGAAATGTTTTTTCTTGGCCACCAGCTCTGACTCCAGACAACAGGGCCGGAGGAAGAGGACTACCGCTCCACTGCAGCCGTCAGCAAAAAGCCTCATTCGAACCACCGCCGTGTTTCAGCAGAGAGTATTCCTCAGGGACACAGGCTGCAAATTTAAGAACAAAACCTGCCCCACTAATATCTGTGGGAAAGTCGCCAACAGCGGTTGCAGAGGCCAAATGAGCTATTCTGGCAGCAGCAGAGGAGGCTATTTTGCACTCTCAGATTGATACAGCTACCATGTCCCACCTAGCCTGGGCAAGCCTTAGGAGGACTCAGTATTTTTTGATGCAATATGGGTGGGAAATCACATTGAAAGCAAACAACTCCTGGCCCTGAGGATCTGCAACCTAAAGAACAGGCTGGGAGGGACTTAGTTGACAGACTGGTTCTTGAGGTTAGTTGCTGAAATTTAAGAATTTCCTGCCTGTGAGCTGAACCACAGTAACTGTCCTGGAGCACGCTCCTGACTCCAGCAAAAAGCGAGGTAATCCAACCTCGTTTAATGAGTGAGGAACCATATTGCATCACCCCGCATCTGGTACAGAGCACGGAGCCACAGCATTCCTGCAGCCCTCCTTGCGCGCAGGGACTTGTTAAACCCAGGCGATCATGCATCTGGGCTGCCAAAAAACAGAAGAAAGGTCCTGCTCCAGGCCAGGTGATGCGTTTTGGATCAGAGGGACAAAATTTTCTCCTGAACTGGCCTGTAATTGTAATGTGGCAGATCACATATCTTACCATGAGCCAAGGAAGGATGACAGGTATCTTTTTCCCCCTTAAGACTGATTTGTGGTGGCTGGGTAGAGCACCTAACTGCTTCTGCAGAATTCAGAAGCTCTTAATGCACACCAGCTCTTGCCAATAAAAAAATCCAAAATTGATGTTCCAGCCGTGCAGGTGGCCTGCTTGAGCTTCTTCTGAATTATGAGCCGGCTGAGCTTGCTGAGTTATTCAGAGTCATGCAGCCCCGTATCCAAATTTTACTATGGCAGGGATTAATTATTTTTTCCATCAACCCCAAACACTTGAACCCCTGCCAACGTATAAATGGACCTTTTTGTGACTTTGAGGGATTGTCATGGCTTGTACATCAACCTTTGGGAAAGGAACCTGTGACACTCTCAAAAAATGCTTCCCACCATCAGCCAAGCGTTGAGATGAGCAACTCAGCACAAGGTTGTGTAATTGCAGCATTAGCCCCAATTAACAGAGAAGACTTGTCTTTCAAACAAGGGGGAAGACCCTCAAAGCAGCAGGTTACTTTATTTCCTGCAGTTTTAATTATATTTTAAAATCTAAAAATCAAGCCACTAGATATATATTTATGAAGACAGATCTGGTATTACTTAGATCTTTCTTCTGTTTTACAAGGAGAAGACTGACTCTTTCTCAGCTAGAACTTACAAAAGAGATAACTACAGCCAAAGAAATACGGACTTAAACTCTGAATTCGTTCCTCCTCTTGCAGGTATGAGTTGTGCCCTTTCCTTGCAACTTCCAGCTCTGGGCTGATAAAAAACACCTTGGAGAGTATCATTCTTGGACTATCACTGGGCTGCCCCTCCTTTCCAGCATCTTCTAGGAGCTGGGCTCCCATTGTCTGCAGAAAGACTAAAGGATCCTGAAGATGTAGTAGCCACCCATCATCATTTCAGCACAGTGTGTGCTGAAAATCCCCTCCTTGTAATAACAGTGATGCTGCTGTGGCTCCTTGGCACTTTCTCTGCAAATCCACTTGCTTCCTGGAAAAATCAGGCTCACTTTACTCCATGCCTGGCCAAGAAAGTCCAGATGCTTTATTGCTTCGTTCCCTTGCTGCGTTTAGTTTGTTAATGCTTTCATGTGAAAACAGTGTGATACATGGGAACCCTAAGTCGATATGCTATTTATTTCTTCTGTAAAGTCACTTCTTGGTGTGAGAGTAAAAGCTTACAACCAGTGAATGGCTGTTGACTCCAGGGGTTACTCCTATAAAGCAAACCAACACTGATTTTTATTTCTGTTTATCTGAAGCTTGCAAAACACTACACACCATGTAAACATCACAAGGCAGCAAGGGAGAAGTTGAAAGCAAGGACTGACCACAGTGATTATGCCTGCACACAGCACAGGGAAGCACAAAAAAAGCGGATTGAAAACTGTGGCTGCTGAGCCACAAAGTCTTTGCCGCTACTGGAGCAATACCAAGCCTGAGGGAGATGGAGCCGAAGCCCCTAAGATATGTCTCCATATTGCCTACTGGAAAGAAAAAGCTCAGATGTGCAGTGGTCTTCTGCAGGAGGTCTGATCAGAAAATGCTCCTTTTTCGTGCAACTGTTCATAAAAAAAAAAGGGTTATAAAAATATTTTACTTGTACATATTTGGATTAAGAGTGCTGGCATTAAGGTTGCTTGTGGGCAGTCACAGACAGGGCAAGGGAAATGAGCCAACCTGATCTGATGCCTCCTACCTGCTCCTCTAAAAGCTCCTGGGCATGGGAGGTGGCCCACGTAGCTCTCCACTGCAGCTATGCCCTTCTCAGCACTTCCTAGGAATGAAGGAAAGAATTTGTCACCTATTCCAGGACACCTAAATCACTGCAGTCTTGGTTCTCAAAATTATGGGTAACTGTTCCAAAGGCCTGGCACATTGGCATCTTTCCCTGAGACTGCCAGTGCCAAATACTCAAGGACCACAATGTAGCCTTAAAAAACATAATATTCCTTTTTGATTGTTTTCTGAATCAAAGCACGGGGCATTGTGCACTTTTTGAGCCATGGGAGCATGCTGTCAGGGCTGCAAATGTGTATTCTGGGTTTAAACTGAAAACTGAGCTTCTCACCCCAAAACTATGCTCCTGATATTGGTGCTGTCAAAAGAAAGCTAGCTATCACAAGACTTACGATAAAAATCAGAAAGCTGGTGACTGCCCTTCCAGCAAAGCATTCTTTGTGGCTATGAGTAGCCAGCTGAATCTCAGCTATGTGGTTTCAGAGACAGAAATTAGTACCTCCAGCTGCACGACAACAAGCCTTAACTATCTTAACTCAAGAAGGCAGCTCCACCAGTGTCCCTGCTCACCAGCACCCACACTGCCTGATGCACAGCCCAACAGAGGACAATGGTACATGCACAGCATCCATCAGGTATGCAAGAAACAGAAAACAAAGCTGAAAGAGTGGTGGTGCTTATAGTCATAGATGTAAGGTATAAAGAATAGATGGCATTGGATAGAAAATGGCAAAAAGACCAGTAATTACAATACTTCTTTCCTGGGCTGAGTTCAAGCACATGGGCCAAGTGGCCCTGTTCAATTAAAGATGTATTTGGGAGAGGTCCCACACGAAGCCACAGCGCTATTCCTGGCCACACTCTGGGTGAGCTACACCAGCAAGGAATGCGTGCTTCAGGAATGCAGCTGGACAGGCTGTGTTTAGGAAAAGTTGTGTATCCTACCAACAGGGAGGAGGATCGGAACTCTCTAATAACCACACTCCTCCCTCCATGGGGGTTTTTACACAGAAAATCACCCCACTGCCCTTTGCAGCCTGCTCCTGGGACTGAGACAGGCGCTGGCCACCCACAAGACCAAGCCAACCCATAGCAGCTTCATACAGCCCTCCCCGTCAGGCAGGGATGCTCCCTGCATCCCACTGACACTGCCAGGGTGATGTTCAGGTAAGCAAAATGTAGAGTGACCCAGAATGGAGCTTCCCGCAGACATGGAGGTGAGCATCCTGAGAAACTCCCATGGACTCTTCATTGAGACCAAGCAGTTAAAGCTCTGGCTTTTGTGGAAAGCATCTGCTGGTGCAGGAGAAGGCTTTCTTGCAAATGTTAAAATGAGCTGTTCTGTAAAACAGGTAGTTCTGGGTTAGAAACATGTAAAGGACAAGAGGCTCAGCTAAAGAGCACCTTCAAATCCAGCCAGGAACAACTTCCCAGGCTGCTTCCCCTGCCGTAGTTTCTATAGCATGACCATAAAATCTACATTTGCATAAGGTCCAGTGAGAAAAACAACTCCTTCCAAAGCCCATGAGAGAGGGTAGATGTATTGTGTGGTCCAACAGCAAGGGGTTACCTTCAGATTTTCTCCCCCATGGCGTTGAAGGGAGGCCTGGAGCAGGCAGCATGCCCGATGGGCAGGGCTGGCACTCCTGGCACCTTCCCAGACCTCGCCTGGGGCCACCTCTTACCTTTGGAAGTGCCCTGCCCAGGGATGGCTCTTCATGCAATGGAAACAGCTGCTTTCTTGCAGGCTGCTGGGGGGACAGAAGGACAGAAATTTCACACTCCATTCCCTCCATCTGTGTTCCTACCTTCCCTTCCAGGGACATTCATCCTCTGCAGCAGACTCTGCCCTTGGACTGCACCATCCTTCCACCTCTGAAGGCTCCAAATCCCTTTAGAGATAGGAAAATTAAGATGCAAGGAAGCTGCAAAAGGGAATACCCAGTGTTAAACACCTCCCTGTAACAGGCATCCAGAGAAGAAGAGTAGTGGGCAAAAGGGAGAATCTGGGTCACTAAGCTGGGTACTTTGAGACTGCAGGCAACCAGGCAGTGACGCTTGTTGCGCAGGGTGCCACAAAAGCCACAGAAAACACCACAGCACCGATCACAAATTTCAGACCCATCATAAGAGCCACAGCCATGATGTGCCACAAGGAGGATGGAAGAGATGAAAGGCATGGCCACTATGTGATGTCCCTGGGGTAATTACAGGAGCTCACTGCTTACACTAGGAGGTCAACCATGACCTGCACTCCAAAACCAGGCCAAGCCAACCCCACTGCTGACGTGATCTTTGCAGGTGCGATACACTCAGAGCTCAGTGGCTTTCAGCACCTTTTGCTTTCCCCATCACTGGTGGTGCAGCACACACGCTGCCGTGGAGCCTGGGGGGACACCGGAGCTGATCCAGCTCTTGGCTTGGTGTGCTGTTGTCCCACGGAGAAACCTGCATCCTGCAGGACTGTCACTGCAGCCAGCTCAGGCACCACTGGCCATTTGCCCACCGTAGCTCTGAACTCCTGCTCTTCTCCTTTGTGGGACTGAATGTCAAGTGCTAACAACTCCTGGCTGCAAAATCCTGGGCTTTACCCAGCAGACAGGAGGCGGAGACACCCTTTGACATGGAAAATATATATTTTCTATGAAATCAAATCCCCAAACCCGCTGTCAGCTACATCAGGCACAATTCACTAAAAGCAGTCCCGGATACACTTCCAATTTGACAAGACACGAGTCCCTGGGGCTGCTTCTCTTTTCAGTCAGTTTGCTGGCATTAATCTGCTGCCAGCCTCTTTCCTCCTTTAGAGCCACCTATGGTGCAGGGTGGAGGGAGGACGGGCTGGCCCATCGCGTGCGATGTACGTGGAAGTTGGCTCACAGACGACACCCCGCTGTCTGTCTTTTGTGCACGGGGAACTGCCAGTACTGCTGCGGCTTTCTCCTCTCCATTATCTGTCCTAACCACATCACCCCATGTTTAGGGGTGCGTTCCTGTTAACCGAGGTGAAGCTGGGGCATTGTTTTGCTTGTCCCAAATATTTTCTCTTTTCACACCAAACCCACTTACAGGTATTTGCCCAAGAAACTATATTGTTCCTTTGCCTCCGCTTCCCAAGGAGCTGCTGCTCTGTACTGCTCCAGTTTCAGTGCGTGGTGGACTTCTCCCCGGGGAGATCAAGTAACTCGCCCAAGGTCAAGCAGCAGCTGGTGAGACCAAATCCACTCTTGCGGCCAGTCTCCTGGCTTGAGTCCCCACTAGTGATTTATACACAAATGGCCCTCTCACCCCAGTACCAGCAGCCAAGACCCTATCCAGAGGGTTAAAAAATCTTAAGCTCGGGCTTTCAAGGGCAACAAAGAAAAAACTTGGCATCCTGATCCTGCCGGGAGATGCTTCCCTTGGCCTTCCAGCATCCTTAACTGGGTGGTCTCGTACTGCCAGACACCAGGAGCGAGTCATCAGAGGATGCACCTCGCAACTCCCCGGCCACATCCAGCAGTAGAACCTGCTTCCAAAGGTGAGTCATGGCCCAGCACCTCCCCATGGGCTGCGTGACTTGCTGCCAGAGGAGAGGCTGGCTCCCGCACCTCCTTGGATGCTGGCTACCTCCTTGATGAGTACATAAGGTCTAATGGTCACGGGACGGCCAGGCAGGAACTGCGTGATTTCATTGCAGCCATGACCTGATTCATCCTTCATCACATCATTTACTCTGTCTCTCTGTAGAGCGAGGGTCATGAGACTCGCCTGCCTGGTGTGAGGATTAATTCCCACCAGCTAATGCTTTGAAGATGAGAAGAACAGCGTACATTGCCGGGTGCCCTGTTATCGCTGTTAGACCTGTGCTCTGCCCACCTCTGCCCAGGCTCTTGTAGTGCACAGGCAGGAGCCTGTGGTGAGAGGCATTTATGTCACCAGCATTTGTGTGACATCCCTCTCCCAGAAGGATCACAAAGGGATTCACTGCTGGGTGCCTTGAGGGACCCACATCCACCAGATAGTCACATGGATGCTGCCAGGCAGGGGCAGGGGGGTCCCATCCCATGCCAAAGGGTGGCTCATTACAGGGTAGAACTACTGAATTTTCTGAAAGATAAGGTTCCACAGGACACCTGTGAGCATCCAAACTGGAGAAACAGAGAGTCCCAGGGGAAAACCAAGTCCTCTAAAGCATCCCTGTAATGCACATGTAACGCACAGGCCAAGCTTATTTCTGGCATTTGCTCTTGTTCAGTGCGTTGCTGCTTTCAGGGAACAGAGGTGTAGGAAAATAAAGCTTGGGTCACACCAGGACTGAAGTTAGATGCCCTTCATCATCACTGTGTGGCTTTGCCAGACGGCAAAGCAGTGTGAGTCAGGCCAGCACACCGACTCAGTCACTGGCATGCCCAGCCAGGGATGATGGGGGCATGGGGGCCACTAGGCCTGTCTCCCTAAGGAAATATCCAGCTGGATCATGTTTTGGATAAGAGGGACACCTTTGCTTCTGAGGTCCAAGAGCACAGGCTGACAAGCCAAACATGAACTCCACACCTCTCCCCTTTGGATGTTGGGGGCATGTCTGGGATGGCCTGAGCCTGTGGCATGGGTAGGACCCTGTAAGATGCGCCAAAAGAGGGGGCTTTGCCCAGAGTTTGCTCTGAAAGAAGGTTCCTGGCCATATCTCCATGTGGGAAATACATCTGTTGATGCAGACATTGATGATACAATGACCACATCAACAAGTCTCCCAAGGTCCACTCACCCGTGGGAACCCGAGTGAATAATGACCTAAAGCCAAGCACCCAGTACCTTCCAGTAAACCAAGGCTGCTGGCTTCTGTCATGCTGTGCCCAGCGCAGAGCACTTCACCCGCACCCTCAGTGCCCACTTCCACTGCCAGAGCTGATTTCCACTGTTAGCTTTGCCCTACAGTATCTATTTGTGCTGACCATGACTCTACACGGGTTATAGTTGAGAGACAGCTGGAATAAAGTCCTCACACCCCCTATGCAGAGCAGCTGCACCATTGCCCCAGGACTGTGCCCATCCTGTGGTTGCTTGGCAAGGTCACCCTATACCCACCTCCACCCAAAAATTCACTTTTTCCTTTCAGAACTGCACTGCAGCAGAGTTCCCCTGGCTCCAACCAGCTGTGGGCAGAGCTGCCCTGCCCCAAGATAAAACTAATTCCTTGGTGTAAGGAGCCCAGCCTTAGAGAAGTTCAAGGCTGGGAAGATAGGGTTGTGAGCAGGCGCTCCAGGAGCTCGCTGTGTGCAATGGGTTCCTATGGAGCAGGGAACGTCCGCTGTGATGGATGTGGTGCAGCGAGGCTCCTATAAGAGCCACCACACTGCTGTAAGGAGGGGGAAGTTCTCCTTTCACAGCTAAATACGTTGCTTTTAATCCCTCTGCTGCCGATTCCCAGATTCGTTAACAGGAGCCACCATCAGCTGCAGATACAAACAAAACCAATGCATCCTCTGGGCTCCTTTGCAAATCTCTGCACCTTCCCAGGCATGAGCATGGGTTTGTTCCTGCTTCATTAACCCCTGCAAACCAACAGCCTGACAAGGACCAAAGGCAGAGTTTGAGTGCCTGTGCTACCTGTTAAGTAAATGCTTAAGTAAAGAAAAGGCTGTGTGTGGAGGCTGCTGCCCTGCAATGTCCTGTATTTCCCAAGGAGCAGCTCTCAGGAAAGCCACCCGACCAGTGGGAGCGGAGCAGCTTGGCCGCCAACAGATCTGTTCTGGTCTCCAGGGAAATGGCCTGTGCTCTGGAGCAGCAGCTCCAATTTCTGTCTGGGATACCGTTTCTAAAATGTCAGTGCCTGTGATGGGTCCAGCCTGGCGAACCCCAGCTCTGCACCTGCATGGGTGCAGCCAGCTTCACTCTCTTTTTGTTGTTGTTGTTGTGGTTTTTTCCAATCATAAAAATTTTTACCCTGGGTTTGAGCTATCCTACAGTGCCAGGGGCAGCAGCTCTCCTGCCACCCCACATTAAAATCTACAAAGGTTTTAACACACCCCTTGCTTAGCTGTATCCATGCCTCTCGCCGGCTCATGGTCTGACACGGGTGCTTTCTTTCCGTCAGCAGCCACCCTGCTCCATAGGAACCCTGCTCCATAGGAACCCATTGCACACAGCGAGCTCCTGGAGCGCCTGCTCACAACCCTATCTTCCCAGCCTTGAACTTCTCTAAGGCTGGGCTCCTTACACCAAGGAATTAGTTTTATCTTGGGGCAGGGCAGCTCTGCCCACAGCTGGTTGGAGCCAGGGGAACTCTGCTGCAGTGCAGTTCTGAAAGGAAAAAGTGAATTTTTGGGTGGAGGTGGGTATAGGGTGACCTTGGCT
Source organism: Nycticryphes semicollaris (assembly GCA_013400055.1). NCBI lineage: Eukaryota > Metazoa > Chordata > Aves > Charadriiformes > Rostratulidae > Nycticryphes > Nycticryphes semicollaris. The sequence continues at coordinate 57,179 of VXBJ01005094.1, forward strand.
CCCTGGCTGCTCGCAAAGGGTTTGGTGGCACTTGCAGGTTATGTCCCAGTTCATGATGGCTTTTAAAAGAGATTCACAATCAACCCCTCTATCTGCCTTCCCTAGCACTCATTTCCCTCTCAGTCCCCTTCTGCAGACCCAAACCGATCTGCACTTCAGATCTGCCGAGAGATCCTCATTAAAAGATGAAGATATTTTCAGTGACATATATCTGCCTATCTTAACCCTCTCGGTAGGGCAGGACATGGGCAACAGGCAGTTGCAGCCTTTTGGGGACACAGGGAACTCAATGACACTGTTAGGAGGTGGCCTCACCCCAAGCAGCTCCGTCGCTGTGGACCTGGTCCCCCCTGGGTTCTCCTGGGAGGGCAGCATTACCTGCAGCGATGCTGCTGGAAGATGCTGGGTTGTGGAAGGCTCAGGGCAGAAGAAACCAACAAGGATTTTGCAGCTCAAAGCACTCTTGCAGCTTAAACAATATCCCCCCAGCACGCAAAAAGCAGCCGGTACTGCCTGTAAGGGGAGGTGGGACTGCTGACTCAAAGGGGTGGATGGGACAGGCAGAGGAAGGAGACCTCAGCTCCGGTGTCTTCGTATTTGGATTTTAATTTCTGTACATGCTGCAGCTCGGTGACACTCTCAAGCACTTTCTATCCCCAGGGGCTGTAGGGACCCTCCAGACATAGCAGGGACCCTCCAGACGTGGCAGCTCTTAGCCGGTGGGGTTACACTCTTCCCTGTGTCACACACCCTCGTGGCGAGTCACTGCAGGGGACAGAGATGGGGTAGCCAGGGCAGCCAGTACTCCTAGTGCGGAGCTTCCAGCACCAGCAGCCCCCTGCCCCACAGCCCTCCTGCCTGCCATCAGCCTCGGCAGCACCACATCTGCACACACCGCCTTCCCCACACATCCCATGACAGCTTTTATTAGGGTTTTTGAGGGTTTTTCTTTTTGAGGCTGACCACGTAACACCATCGCCAGCAAGCACCAGATGTTGCAGAAAGCCCCACAGCAGCAGGTAGCGCAGCTGGGGACCGTCTGGCAACGTGACCCGGATTAGGGCAGTTTATCCCACCGGCCCCGCAGCCGCCTGCCATCTCTCTTCTCCGGCCCTCGGCCCTGAGCCAACGGCCACCCTGTCCCAACAGCCCCCAGACCCTTCCTGCCGGACCAGAGTGGCTCCCGGCCACCCAGGGACACCCCACATGCAGTGTGTCACGTGTGTCATCCCCGTCCCCCCTTCCCCGTAACAGTGATGTAGCAATAGGAGAATGAGTGTATGGAGATACAAACACCACAGCACGGGGCAAATGTGTCCTAACCCTGATACGAAACGTCCTGTGTTTTTGACAGGAGCCATAGGGCATTCCTGGCCGGGAATGTCCCTTAGTCTGGGATTGAATGCACAACCCCCGTGTTCCCAATGTTCAATCCATCAGACCTGCTCTAACACCTACCAGTGCACACACCTAACAAACCTACATTTACATAGTCTATATATTTTTTTCATACATAGTACAGTTTTCTATATATGTTTGTCAGACATTTATCTATAAAATATTAAAAAAACAGCATTATAGATAGGAACACGCATAGAAAAGCACATGCTTATGTAAAACAGACATAAAACATGATATGCATACAGCAAACATTACATTGATATAATTTCATATAGAAATATGAAACAAATGTAGAAAACATTCTCTATATAATATTCTGATGTTCTCTACGTAGAACTATGCATAAAAGTTCTGTATGTTTTCACAACAGTCTCAATTTATTTGTATGCTTCTATAAATTCTGTACGTTTCTATAAGTGGAACATAGTTTTGAGATACATAATTATCTAAACCACATTTATTTGCACAAACAAACATGCCTGCGTAAATATCTTATTTGTATCGACAAATCAAGTCTAGAAGTCAGATAATTACCTATGCATAAGGCTTTCATTTGAATTCTATACTTAACGTTTTATAGATAGAACGCGAATGTATCGAAAGGCTTTTATGCACAGGACGTAAAGCCACTGCGTCTCCAGAAGGCGCCTGCCGGCGCATGCGCAGACGGGCATACAAACAGCTCTGCCCCGCCCCCACGGGGACTGGACCCGCCCCAGGACCCTCCCCCTCCCGCCTGCGGAGGGCGGGGGCGGTGTCGATAAACACCGCCACGTGCGGCGGGGCGGGGGCGGGGCCAGCTCTGCGCTTCCGGCAACACGCCGCCCCGCCGTCGCATAAATAGCGCGGAGACGCGCAGCTCCTGTAGCTCTGTCGCTCCGGCTTCTTTTGCTCTCTCCTGCTCCCGGCACTACTTCCGTTCGTGGTCCCGCTCCCGGTTTTGGTGCTGTCTAGTTCCGCCGCCCGTCCCGGTTCTGATCCCGCTGCGTGCCGCCGCCATGCCGTTCCTGGGGCAGGACTGGCGCTCCCCCGGACAGAGCTGGGTGAAGACGGCTGACGGCTGGACGCGCTTCCTCGACGAGAAGAGCGGCGGTTATGTCGGCGACATCAGCAGGTACCGGCAGCGGCCCGGTCCCCTTCCCGGCTCCCTGTCGCTGGCGGCGCCGCCAGGGGGCGCCACGGTGCGGTCGCGTGCACCTGGTTTGCGGGGGCGTCGGTGGTAAGATGGACGGCGGCGGTTCGCCCCCTCCCTTGACCGGGCTGAGGGCCTGCCGGGCTCTGGGGGTCCCTGGTGTCGGGGGGGCGAGGGGGGGGGTGACCTGTGCCGGCCTGCCGGGAACCCCGGGACTCAGCGGCGCCGAGGCGGCCGAGGCTACCGACGCGAGGGCTCAACAGCTTTCCCTCGGATCTCCCTTACCTCCAGCAGCGGGGTCTTGGCCGCCTGGGCAAGGAGGCCCTCCCTGGGCCGTCGGAGTTGTCCCTAGGGCTGCGGAATGGGGTGAAAAAACGTGGAGAAAGTGAAAGGAGATGTTTCCCCACGGCCTGGGCTATCTGAGTGGTTCCTGGGGGGTCCCGGAGGGGTGTCGTCCCCCTCCTCCCTCCGGAGCAACCCTGCCTCGGGCTTCCCGGCTCTCGGGCTGGAGGAGGCCCATGTGTCTGAAGCTACAAACCTGCCCCAAACCATGAGTAATGTACGTGACGTGCAGCTTGACTAATTCGGCAACAAAACACCTAAGATGGTGAAGGCCCTGGGGAGCTGTGGGGCAGGAAGCCTGTGTGGAGTGTGGGTGAGATAGTCTCTGGCCAGATCGCTCCTGTCAAAACCAAACTTTTCTTGCAGAGCTGCAGCTTGTGTTGCAGTCGGATTTGGGTCTGCTGCCGTCAGGCTGAGGGGTGGGTCAGGAATGTCCATGATAAAAGGACTTGGAGCAAACAGGGGTTAGCTGTGAACTGCTGCTGAGATGTTACTGTGCAAGGTTTATGTATCAGGGCTCTACCTCCTCCCCACTCGTGCAAGCTGCAAATAAAAATCAAGCTTAGAATCCAAAGCATCTGATTTCTAAATAGGTAGAAAAATGCCTGGCTGGGGGTAGTGTGGTTGTGTTGGGAAGGCTGAGTTTGGCATGGCTTTATATATCCCTTCTCACATTAAAAAAGTGAGGGGGTGACATACTGACCCTGGACTCAGGTCCTTGCAGTGCCAGGTCCTGGTGCCCAACTGTTCAGCCTGTCAAGATTCCTTGGAGAAGCATGTGGAAACCTGGTGGTACGTAAACAGGGGAATAACCTGCCTCCCCTACTGGAATTCTTCCATTGCTGTTACCAAGTTTCAGATTACAGAGTCATCCAGGAGGAAGTCAACAGTCAAGGGTGTGCTGTTGACACATAAGATTTAAAGCAGATCTGTTTTGTGCTCTTGGCCTTGGATTCTGCTACTGCATAGAGTACGTTAACCTGGCCTGGTACTGATTTTATGTCAACCCTGGAAAAATATGAGCTTGAACATCTCACAACTGCTTTTTTCTTACTGCTGTCCTATGTTCCTGGGTTTTGGTTCCCCCCTGCCCCCCTCCCCCAGCAGAAGTCTGTGCAGATGGCGGGGGGGAATGTGCAGCTGAGACATTCTGCTCCCAGGTTTAGGATCTTCTAACCCAGCTTCTGCTGGTAGAAGTTCCCTGAGCTGCTGTTGCCGTAAATACTGTCTACCTGCATTGCTGCTGCTGTTTCCCATCTGCAGGGGAGCCTGCAGATGCTGTGCCTTCCCTGCAGCCATGGTGCACCCTTCAAGGCTTGTGGTGAAGCTGGCGTCCTGAGCCTGGGAGGGGGGAGTGTTTTCCACCTCTGGGGCCAGAACACCCATCTGGACCTACTGGAGGAGGTCTGGGCCCTTCATGGGTCTGAAACTCTGACTTGATCACTTGACTTGTGTGTGCACTGGTGGTGTGGCCCTGCTGACAAACAGCAAACCTCCCTCTCCTGGCTGTGGGCCTGGGCTGGTGACTCTACTTATCAGTAGGGGGAAACAAGGAGCCTTGTCCAGCAGGTCTCACTCCTTTGCAAGAGCCTGTATTGTTGGAGGTGTAAGTTGGTATGGTGCTTGCATTATTATTTTCTTTTTTTTTTTGAGGCTAAACAGTGTAAACATGAGGTCTGTAGAGGAAGCAGCCTGACTGCAGAAGGGTCCTTGTGGCTGTCACAGAGGAAGTGTGGGCAGCAGTGCCTTTTAGTGCCTGCCAGAACTCCAGGGGTGTCCCAGCCATGGTAGCTAAGAGGTACAGGGAGGTCCCTGGGACCCTTCTTTGAATTTAGACTTGCAGAGAGCCATCTCCTGTCTCTTGTGAGCTGCCTGAGCAATAGGGGTGGTTCTTTGTTTGGTTCTTCCAGATGCATTGCCTGTCTTCTCTCCAGCACCCATGAGGCAGCATGCTGTGTGCAGGGGGGAGCTGTGCTGAAAGCTCCTGGTGGATGCTGCCTTCCCCTCCTGCCCCCAGGACCCTGCCCCTGCCTTTCCATTCCTTGTGCTGCAGCTGCCCAGGGGCTTCGAAGTTCCACATTGCTGCTTGGATCTGCTGATTTGCAGGTCTGCAGAATGTGGTACTGTTGATGCACAGGCTCTTTATAGATAGTCTTTCATTGCCTTCGAAGAAAATAAGGGGTTAGAACTGCCTTCACTAATATAGTTACAGCAGAGCTCCAGCAAAAGATGGGCAGTCTTGGACAAGAGATCCTAGCTGTTAATTTGTATAGTCACTACTGTGTGGGGCTTGGAAAACCACCAGCTAAGTCTGAACCTCAGCTGAGCTTTTCATGTAAGCTTGAAAGAATGTTTTGTAGGGATTCTTTTGTTAATAAATATTTTGAGTGTACATATGCGTCTTCAGAGGTGTCTAAATATGTCTTTCCATTGAAGTCTGACTGGCTCAGAGGAATCTACCAGCTACAGTGGGAGGATATGCTGTTAAAGATAGAAACAGGTTAAAGGGAGGAAAAGACTGCCCAGCAGTGTCCCAGCACTGTGAAAGCTGCATTACCTGCTCCTGGCTGTTATGGGTAGCACAGAAATGAGGCACCAGAGGCTCATATAAAAATACCATCATTACTGGATGCAAAAACTGCATGCAGGCTTCTTGAGAGCAGCCTGCAAGGAGGCAGCTTTGGAGCTCACAATCAAAACCTGTGTATTTTCTCTCCTTGCAGGAAACAGTGTTCAGCAGACAGCAGAAATAAACAAAACCCTTGCTTTGTGTCATTGTGTCATTCACAGCTTTTGTAAAAAGGATGATCATAACAAAGAGAATCTCTTCAACAGCCTGAACTATGATGTTGCAGCCAAGAAGAGAAAAAAAGATCTGCTGAATAACAAAGCCAAGATTCAATGTAAGATGTCTGTTTGGGTGGATTGTTTGGTTGGGTTTTTTTTTAATAAAAGTTGCTGCAGGAGAATGGAAAATGCTTCATATCTATGATTTTTGCACAGTGCATGAACAGTCTTCCAGAGTATCTCAAAGGGCTTTGCGCCCATGTTTGACTTAAGTAGGGAACTTGGATACAGTTTAATGTGAAGATTTATGCCCCTGTTAGTAATCCCTGCTCTGAGGAGTTGTGCTTGTTGTGTTCAAATTTTGTCATTTGTGTTTGTCAGAGAGGGTAATTTTTTCCTATGGTACATTCAAATGAACCAGTTCCAGGGTTTTTTTTTTTCCCCCCGTAGACTTCCGTGTGCACAACAGGCTAAATTTATTCTTCCTTCCATATGCATGTCGAGTACTAATCTACATTACTGGAGGCTACAAGCTTGAATGTGAGCTTTGATCCGATCTCTGTGTGCAGAGAGCATGAAAAATGAAATAAGATTTCAGCTTGCTTGAAACAATAGAAGGTTTGAAACTTTTCTGTACACACAGCCAGCAGCTAGGGTCTCAGATGGCTCACTGTGGGAGGACTTGGGGGTGAGTCTGCAGGGACAGCAAGGTCTGTGTTGGTCTGATTGCAAGATATCTTTCACATCTAACTCCAGTACCTACAAATGTAAACATACACAGAGGAAATGAGTTACAATTCCCACACTACTATTAGCTCATTGTGCATCCCCCAGGATTTTGGAAACTGATGCCAAAATCTGGCCCCTCTGTGCATTCGGTTCTCTGCACAAACAAATGTTACCATGACAGTTTTCGGCTGGATTCTGCTGTGACCTACTATTTAAAAGGGCCCAATGCTGTGTCTGCATGCCTGTAGCTGAGCCTGGGTTTGTCCTTGGGCTCGCAGTACCAGGCAAGAGTACATCACTGCATCCTTGGCTGGAAAAAGACTCCAGGAGCACTGTATTTCCCTTAAGAAAAGGATTTTAGCAGGATGGGGAGAAGATTTTTTTTTTCTTTTTGCTCTTATACTAGCTGTGGAAGGAGAGTCAAAACCCCATGTGAGAATGGGTGGGAGAAGCACTGAGCAGCATAACTGCTGTAAGAGTAAGGGCTCTTCTGCAGACCCGGTAGCAACATGAGGTGGGCACAGGGAAGCTATTTTGGGGAGTGGATGGGACAACTCCCACTTCTAGGGGAAGGGAGGGGCAATTAGAAATAGGAAAATTTTGGTTCCAAATAGGTTTTTCTTTTTTAGCAAGTTAGCTGCAAGCACAAGCATGCTCCTCTGAGCCTGACCTCACTGCTGAAAGCTCTCTCCCACATGCCTGGTGTCTCATGACATTTTTGCTCAACTTCAAATTTGACATTCAATCCCAACCCTGTAACCAAGCTAATGAATAGTTAATAAAATCAATAACAATAAAACATGTCTGTCAGCCACCCTTACTGTCTGGGACCAAAGAAGAGGAGGTGCTATGGTATATCTGTGGCTGGCAGATTAAACATTTACAGTCCTGAGCTGTGTCACTGAAACAGAAGCTCTTTCTAAGGCACAGGGCTGTAGTCTCAAATGGAGCAGTATGGAAACAAAGCAATGCAGCAAGTTGCTAGTTTTGGTTTCAACCGTGGTGGTGTAAACATAAAATAACTTCACTTGAACTAAAAGGGCAGTGGATGTTATGAGCAGAACAGAGATCCAGCCCTCTGTGAGGTGGAAGGTTAACTGAGTAAAATGTCTTTGTCCAAACAGATTTCCACCAGGAGAAGTGGATCTATGTTCACAAGGGGAGCACAAAAGAGGTGAGTCCCTCCATGGGTTCTTTGTTCACTTTTCTACTGTTTTTTTCCAAGCAGTGGAAGATTCTGTGCTGATATAAATCAGCAGAAGCTCTTATGAGATAAGTGGAGGATCTGGCTTGTGGCTGGAATTTCAGTAATGATTTTAAGCCTCAATCAGGGAGCCAGGGCTCGCTGTACAAGGCTTTGTACATGTGTTTAAAATATGACTTGTTTGCTTCCCTTAGTTGAGGGGGAAAAAAAAAAAAACAACAGCCATTTGCAGACCAAGACATAATACTGTTCTTGGCTTTCACCCAATACAGTCCTAACATGGAAAATCATTGGAATTCATCACAACAGCTCGCTTGCGCTCATGGAGAGAAGCGGCTGTACAAGACCACTCTGAACTCACACTATATATTGAACCCCGGGAACATGTGGCTCATTCTCACCCATGAGTAGAGCTCAGGTCACTCTTGGGGAAACTACCATAATCCTTATTGGGCCATGTTCGCTTTTGACGTCAATAAGTGCAGCTCTGCAGGAGACAGGCCTGCCTCCTCCAGCTGTGAACTGGTCCCATGGTTTGTACCCATTAGATTGCTAAATTGAGTTGCCCTGGGTCACGGCTTCCTGGTGCTGTCTGGACTCAAGTCGTCTGAAACATGATCCAGACTGGTTTTTTTTGTCTTCTCAGCGCCATGGTTACTGCACCTTGGGAGAAGCCTTCAACCGACTTGACTTCTCCAGTGCTATCCTGGACTCCAGGCGATTCAACTATGTTGTGAGGGTGAGTGGAAAGCTAGGGTTTGCTTTGCTGTGATGGTGGAGGCTCTGAACTGACTATCAGTTGGGTGATGGGAGGCACTGGCAGAGAAAATGGGTCCAGGCATGCAAGTTGAGGGTGTTGGCCTTTGCAACATGAAGTAATTGATGGAAGATGTATGGGTAGATGCCCAAAACCTACTGTCTGATCTGTTAATATGGAGAGGAGTGGAGGTGGTAGTAATGTAGATGGTGGGCTCTCCTTAGCCTAATGTTTCTACTGCTTGTCAGTTGTGAAATTCACTGCTGAAATGCAGAAAACTTAGCTTGTAATTCCTGAGTTCTCAGTTCATCTTCTAAACGTGATTCCTGTAGCCCCCAAAAGACCATGGGCTCTCCACAGAGGCTCCAGAGCAGTGGGGACCTCTTAGCATGGGAGCCTCCAGCTCCATGAGGGCTGTGGAGCTTTGTCTCTTTTTAAGTGATAGAGAAGGGACTCTGGGGAGCTGAGTGTTTTGAGAATGAGAGGATGGGCTGGTTACTCTTATCCTGTGTGACTGGCAGTGGTTTCAGTAGTTGAGGCATTTGGTTGGCTCTGACACCATTAGTTGGTAGGAAGGAAGGAGCTATCAGCCCCGGGGTCCCCATGCTTTGGCTTTGCAGGTCAGGGCCTCTCTTCTGGTTCTGGGTGGCCAAGGAGGAGGGGGTGGTTGGGGGAGCTACTGTCCTGAGGATTGCAGATGCTTGTATGTTTATGTGCATGTGATCTGCAAATTGAGCTCAAATTTCAGAATGCTTATCAAGGCTTGGAATTCAATAAGCTTTATAAAATCTGTTATTAACTTGAGGCTGTTTATAAACAGCTCCTTTTCACATCTCATCAGCAGTTGATCACTGACGAGGCACCAGCTGTTCAGGTTTTAGGTTCTGGAGAAAGCAGCATTGGTATTGCTTTCCCTTTGAGTCAAATGTCATGAAAAGCATCTAAGGAAGGAATGATCTGAGCAGGTTCACCTTGGTTTTTTCACCTGTTGTCTAGGTGACAGGGAGCCTGTGAAAATATCTGTCACCCTGGGAAGGGCACAGGCATTGGGGGTGATTACCAGCCTGCTGTGCAGGAAGGGCACTGGCAGTTACTTGGATGCCCTACTGGGGGGGCGGAAGTGGCTGGGAGTGGGAATGTTGGGGACAGCAAAGTGGAATGCAAGTCTGTAGAAACTCAGGCTGTCCTAGTTCTGCTAGTCCTGGGACAACTCGTTTTGCTAATTATGCAGAGAAGGAGATCACCAGTGCTGAGGTACTCAGTGTTTTCCGATACCAGATATAAATACACACAGTTGAGTCTTCTTTAGGGAGATTGTTGTTGAAGGAACAGTTTGTGCTAAGTCTATAATTCTTTAGTCAAATATAAAGGAGGAAAGTAAAATAAAACTCTTCTGTGGTGCTCCAGAGACCCCTTACACAGACTTTGTCTTATGAGAGTGAAGAACCCCAAAGACTTCTGCTGAGCATGGTACCGGATCACGCTGTGCACATGATGGGCTTCTGCTGCTCAGTCCAATGTGATGGGTGTCTTGCACAGGACTGCAATGATTGAGCAGAAACCCCATTAAATTTTTCCAAGAGCAGACTCAGATGTCAGTGAAGTTGGTATGGTCTAGTGGGGAGGCTTGAGCTGACCTTCTTCCCCCTTTTTCCCCATGAGGACTTCATAAAAGCATCCCAAATCTGCTGTGTATCCAAAATAGCTGCATTCTGTATGGGAATCAGCATGCATCCTTGTTTCTACAAATTACTTGTGAGCTTTTAAGAGTAGTTTTTCCCCCCAGCAGTGTTAAGGATATAGCACTACTGAGATGCATGAAGCTTTCTAATTGAGGCTGACTTGTGGTTTGGCAGATTAAAGAAAATATTAAACCTGGTACCATGGATCAAACATAAAACTGACTTCTTAAAATGAAAGGCTTGTATCGGCCAAGTCTCTGGTGGATAGTAGCTCATAAAATGCCTTATGTGCCAGATCTGCTCATGAAAAGCTCTGCCTAGATGTGGATCCTTATGGTCCTTTGCAAGTCGCAGGCCTTTGAGAACACACAGATGAGCAATCTGTCACATGGAAAATGCCTTGAACATTGGCAGGCAAAACATTTTTCCCTTCCCTCTCTCTCCTCGTTCTCTCTAGTTCCACCCGTTGCTCAGGGTATCTGATTAATGTCGCACTATTTAGTTCATCAAGTCAATGCTTTCCGAGGAGGGAAGTTTGGAGATGGAGGCTGGGGGAGAAAGTGAGGTTGTCTGTAGAGGAAGAAAGGAGAGAAACAGCTGCAGGCTTGGGATTCTGGTGGCTGCATCCAAGCTTGCCCTACGGAGAAATAAGCTATATCACTGCTCATAGCAAAACGGGCTGTCAGGCTGAATATCAACTTGCCTTTTTCAAAGCATTCCTTTGTGAATTTCTCTGCACTCAAGTGCTACAGTGCTTTCACTACTGATTTTTTTTTGTTGTTGTTGTTATACAGAAGTGTCTGCTTCTTAAGATACACCCAAACTAAGTTCTTGGTATTCCTAATGGTGCACTGATAAAATGGGCACCTCCTTCAAGTGAGGTGAAGGAGCTGCAAGAAGCTTGGCAGGTATTTCTCATGGGCAAATAACCATCAGCTGTGGCCAGTGAGTTCACATAACTGAAGCGGAAGACATTTTCCTCCAACATCAATCTTGTCTTGACAGTCTGCTGATACAGCCCTGGAAGTACTAAGTACGAGTATTGGTGCCATGACCTGGTCCTTGGGGATCACTTGAACTATGGCATCAGCCTACACGTCACAGGACAATGTTGCCTTTTTAGAGCTAGCAAAGAAGTGTATGATTGACCCAAAGGACCCAAGTCCTTGGTCTTGAAGCCTTCATGGTTTCTCTGGTCTTACAGGTTTAATGGAAAGACTGGAACCATTCTGTAAGCATAAGTAATGTGAGCAGAGACAAAAGTGCCTGCAGCCCAGAAGTTGTTGGTGCTCCTTTGGGAACACTCTGTTCAGATGACAGTGAGGCTTTGCAGGCAGCTTCCTTCAGAAAGATCTGTCATATGATGGTGTAGTAATGTCTCAAGGGGGAAGGTGCTGTTTCTGATCATAAAAGCTTAGGTCAGGTTAAGCTCCACGGGCACAGCTCTTCTGGAATAATATGGTCCTAGAGAGTGTGCAGCCTGCTAAAGTAGTCTCTTAAATTCTTCTTAAGTTTTTATAGGCGTTAGCTCCAGGAGTCCTGGATTTATGCTGTGCTGAAAGAATATCAGCTCCATGCTGTCTCATGGAGATCTGTCAGCACCTGTGCTGTAAATCATTGTAACTTGCCTTGCTGTGCTCTACCTCCCAGCTGAAAGCCAGTGTGACACATTAGCCACACAGAGTGAAGGGCTGTGAGAGCAATGGGGGGGGAACTGGAGGGGGAATTTTTCATTGCAATATGTTTCTCTAAGCAACCCAGATGTGAGGAGCCACATCCCCAACCAGGAGGAGCTTATAGATCCCCACAGGCTGCAGTCCAGCTTCCCTATAGCTGGTTGTGGGTATTTGAAGGTGGATTTAGCTTCAGTGATTTGATACTTGTAATTTTAATTATTACAAAGCGTTTCCCTTTTTGAGGCAAGGTTAAACCCTCCTACGCAGTGCAGTACGCCTGCTGAGGGTTTTTTGGCTCTGTGCAGTCAGCCCCCAGCCATGGGGCTTTTTGGGGTGTGGATTGCCCACGCACCCCTGTGTTGAACCAAGATGGTGGCAGAAGTACCAGCTGGCTGTGGCAGGTCTAAGTGACGCTGTGCACAGCAGTCAGGGGTGCAGGGCATCGTGCTCTCGTGGCCCTGAAACAGGGGCCCTTGCTCCCTGCCACATGGCACTCTCGTTAGCTTGGGTTTTTTTCCTTTTGCTTATGGCAGGAGGACCCACTCTGCTCCCACAGCCGAGTGGCTCATTGCTCCAACTCCGTTAGACTGACTGCTGGTGGGGTTGAGCAGGAGCCCAGTTGCACTCATGGGGGAAGCGAGCAGGTTGTTGCCCTCACGTGGAAGATACTGCCTCCTGCCAGCTTTGCAAAGGTTCTGGAATAACCCACTGCATCTCTTATCCTTTGTCCTTGGCTCTTGCGGACCCCTGAGAGCAAACAGAAGGCGGGGATGGGCAGGGGAGCAGGAAGGATTTTACTGGGGGAAGCTGCCAGGTCACCTTTTTCAACTTCTTTGGAGAAAAGAGTGAATTGGGATTTAGTACCCTGTTTTCTGGAGGTGTTGCAGACTTCCTAGCTCCAACTGAAAATTGGCTGGAATGCAATCACTTTGTGTTTTGGGTTTTGTGTGTGATTTTTATTTTTTTTTGTTTTTTAAAGCAGGCCTCTTAAAATTGCTCTTAACCTTTCCCTGTGCACTCCTAACCATCTGTCCCTCTCTGTTGGGCATGGGCAGCATGCAGCCACGTCATAACACATGCTTGCAGCTCTCCAGCCTTTTTACCCTACTCAGCATTAATCTGAATTCATCAGTCTGTTTAGGCTGTATTATGCACATGGCAACATTGATTTATTTTTTTTATATATGTTGTAGACCCCGATTTGTCAGCCCATTAACTGAGACCACACTCTTGCTGGGTTTGTGCCCAAACTAAAAGACCCTCAAAGCACTGGAGCACTTGGGGCATGGATGAACTGTATTGCTTACATTTGGGGGTTTTTGTGTGTATTATATGAGCACAGAAGAATAAAAAATGCCTTTTGATTTGGGAGGCAAGCCAGTCATTTCAGCCGTCAGTCCCTGGGGAGCAGAGTAGCCCTAGAAGTATTCACAACATAGTTTTCATATGGAATTTCATCCTGTGTTTATTGCTGCAGGGGAAGGGAGGTGACACACAATATCTGAGCTGGTTCACTGAGCATAACTTGAACCTTGATGAACACGGACAAGGCAAATTTGAATCTGTTCTTTGGCTAAATTAATTTTGTTCCAATTTAGTGGTGTTCAAGGAACTGAGATTTTTATCCTTGTTCTTTTTAAGAATGGCTCTGGCATCTAGCTCTTACGGTATTGAATTATGTGATGCTTATCACTGGGTGCACTTTGGCGTTTTCAGAAATGGGCGCAACATTGCTAACACCCAGCCTGGAGGAAGCTGTCTCTGTGCCAGTTCCAGAATGGTGCAATCTGGAGACAGCAGTTGTTTATGCACAGAAGAGCTGATCTGGGTGCATGTGTGGCTAATGTACAGATGGAGTCTGGCAAGTTGATCGCTACAATCAAAGGTCTGAAGGTTAAATAGTTTAGTGTAAGCAGAGTATTACATACTGCTTTGGGACACTGATTTGGTTTTTTTCTTCTTCTTCCAGTACTTAATGAAATTAAGAAAAGACTTTTTTTTTTTTTAAACTTTCCAAATATCTTGCAAACTGCTTTGTTTTTAAGAGTATCTAGTCCTTGTGGTCTCAGTTTAGCTGATACAGCAAGAAGATCCACTGATGCCCATGTACCAAATACTACCCAACTCTCCTGCATCTCGTTTCCCCCCAAATGAGCCAAAACCCAGGCAGCCTGTACTTCACAGGAGTTAGTGCAGGTCTTGTTCTATCTTGTTTTCCTTCGGGTGTGTGAGGTGCAAGATATTAATAGAATGTAAACTCAAAGCCATCTGATGATGGTGTTGGCCTGGAAATGAAACGGAAGAAGAGATGGGTCACTCTGGGCGACTTCACTGCTCCAGACTGGCAGTCACATGCCAGCGCCTGAGAGGAGCAGAGCAGGCGAATGACTGCAGAAATACCTCTCTCTCTCCCTGAGCTCCCTGCTTCATGGCAAGCTGCCGGTGACTTTTTGGATACATTCCTGTCATTCTTAGAGCGGGGGCAAACAGTTCATCTCATGACTTATCAAGTCTTGTCACAAGCCATCTTAGTTACTTGACACAAGTAGTTGCACCTTCTCTGGGCTGTCTGCGGTGCCAGCAATGGGATACTGTAGCTGCAGATAATAAAGGATTAATAAGCTGGTCATGCGGCAATGTGTTGATTGATTTGCAGCATAAAAGGTTTTTCCTTTCCTTTCTAAATTAAAACAGAAGGCTATGTACATCCAAAACAAATGGGCTGACACGTGGACGGTCTGTGTATTTATATAATGCTGGGGGAAGGGAGGAAGGCTTGGAAGATCACAGGCCACATGTTCTACGGAGCATGATCCGTAGGAAACTTCCACAGCTGTTCTAGTGGTGGTGGAGAGCTGGGGAGGAGGGGGCATCTTCCCTGTAGGAAATGCTTCCTTTAGCAACTGCAGCCCGAATTCAGCCTTTAGATTGTTCCATGGGTCAGGGGATCAGTGCTGGGAAGCAAATTCCTAGCCAGAAGTAGAAGTGAGATTTCCATTAGGGGAGTAAACGTGACAAACAGGGAAAGGTGGTTTGGTGTTGCAGCTGTAAGAGCTGGACAGGGAGGAGGAAGGCTTGGGGGAACAGGGTTTTGTTTTGGGGAAGAGTTTGTTTTTAATATAGTGCTTAACCTTTCTGTCGTGTCGACAGCGCTCTGACAAAACCCATGCAACCCAGGAGTTTGACGTAAATTGCAGAGTCTGATTCTCATTAATGCCCCATCAATAACATCCCCATGCAAAAAGGCATTTGCTCATGTTTCCCTAATGACACTGCTTATTTATGCCCTAGTGAAGGACGGTGACGTTGGCCATTCGTTGTTCCCTTAGTGTGAATAGAAGCTGTCAGTCTGAGCGCTGCTCTGTGGTTTCTCTGCATCTTGGAACCACAAAATTATTTCTTTCCCCCTCTGAATATCATTAGAATGCTTCCACCACCACCACCTCCACCCCTTTCGATGTGGGTTTAATTATTTGGCCTCTGCTCTCCTCCCCTTTTGTGTTAGTTCACGCTGTCGTTCTGTCTCCCTTTTATTTTTCAAGCAGCAAACAAGTCTCTGGACTGTTTTGCTGTGTCATGTGATCAGGAGTCAAGATTAGAAAGGTATCTCTGTGCTCTAAGCCTTGCAACTTCTATTTTTATCCACAGCTGTTGGAGCTGATAGCAAAGTCTCAGCTGACGTCACTGAGTGGCATTGCCCAGAAGAACTACATGAACATTTTGGAAAAAGTGGTGCAGAAAGGTAAGAAACGGAAACAGTGAGGGGGAGGAGGAGCAGTCTTGATTTAATCTGGCGTACTCCTGTGAACCACATCCTTCAGAACAGTCAGGCAATGCAAGATGGGTGAAGAGAGGCACTGCTGCTTATTTCTGTTGTGCAGCTCCACTTTCCTTACCCTTGGTGAAGGACTATGTGGGGAGGGAGTAGGAAGAAATGTCTATATTCTGGTAGGTAGCTGAGAGGTGATTCCTCCCTCCTCCAGCTTTCCTCGCTGCCACCCCTTCTGCATCCTACTGAGTTCTATTTCTGACTGCAGAAGAGATGGCAGCTCCTGCTCCCAGCCTGGCACATCTGTAGGCTCTGGTGCCACCTTGTCACCAGTTTGCCGTATCTTCAACTGCTCCCACTGCTCCAGAGGAAAGGAAAGCTTGAGGGCTGACTTCACTTGCTGGGAGGGCTGAATTGTGGTTGAGATGTGACACTTCCCTTCCTGATGCTTTAGCCCTGGCTGAAGCCTGGGAATTGAGAGCACCCCGTTAGTGTGTGTATGCATAATGAGAAAGGAGATCCTGAGCTGTCTCCCTGCACATCAGCTGGGGTAGATGGGGAAGATGTGCACATAGATAACATCTCTCACATATCAGAAGGGAAAACTGGCTGGTTGCCAGCAGCTGGAAATGGGAAGTGCTGCAGAAAGGGCAGATATGTCATCTGCTTATCCTGGGAGGATCTCTTTCCATCTGCTGTCTAACCTGCTGTGCCTGGCTAATGTTTAAGTGCTGTCCTCTAAAAAGTAAAGTGCTGGCTGGCTGACCTGTGAGGTTATAGCAGATAACTTGACTTGCCTGAAAAACTTGTAAATTGAGCAAAAGAATTAAGCAGTTTCCATTCTAACCTTTCCTGTTCTTCCAAAGTCCTTGAAGATCAGCAGAACATCAGGCTAATACGGGAATTGCTGCAGACCCTCTACACATCCCTCTGCACGTTAGTTCAACGGGTTGGCAAGTCTGTCTTGGTTGGAAACATCAACATGTGGGTGCACAGAATGGAGAGTATTCTCCACTGGCAGCAGCAACTGAACAACATTCAAATCACTAGGGTAAGCATAAATCCTGAAAGCTGAAAATAATGTGGATCCTTCGCAAAACTGTCTCATGGAGTGGCTCTCATTCAGGAGACTTCATCCCACTGTACTCCCAGTGCAAGCACAGTACTGGGGAAGGGCCTGGAGTTGCCAAAATAACTGGGTGCATTCCTAGCATTACTCGTGTCCCTTAACTCAAACTCAACATACACAACCCAGGATGGTGCTTGCTGTTACTGGTCACAGACCATGGCTTGACTCCTTAATGGCCACAAAGTGCTACACAAACAGCGCTGGCCAGAAAACCATTTCCCTCTCTTGAGATTCTTCAAATTTTAGGCCTCAATATGAAGAGTCAGCTTGGTCTTTCTCAAACTGATAAATTGCCTTCAAAACTTGTTTATCGGATAGTTGAGGTTTTTAGATTTGCTTAATCTGTAAATTAAATGCAAATTTCCAAATGGCTGCATAACTTCATGCTTCCTGGCTGAAAATATGAATGATTCTTCCAGAAGTCTGGAGCTGCCCGTTCCAGCCGGACAAGTCCTGCTTTCACAACATCTGTTTTTCAACTGCGTCTGTAGGGATGGGAAAGAGATATATTATTTGATAATTTCCTAACCTGGCTTCACATGGAAATCAAATGTGAACTTGCTCCACTTCACAGAAGGCTTGAGATTGGAAGGGACCCCTGGAGGTCATGTAGTCCAANTACTTCACAGAAATGCTAAAGCTTTCCCCCAGTGCTGACCTTTCTGTTAGTGTGCCCCTTGTAGGACTTCACTGCAGGGAACCAAGCTCTGAAATTCCTCCTAGGGCAGACCAAGGTATGGCCTAACAGAATATAAAAAGCACCTTTTTCTTTGGTAGGTCAACCAGAGGAGTGTTTGCAAAGAGTTAAGCAAAGAGCCTGCTTCCATCATTGTAGGTAGCTATGTTCTCTGGGAACACCAGGAAACACCAGTCCTTCAGTTAGAGTAATGCAGGCAACAGGGCACAGCAGAAGATGACCTCTGGGAGGTCCCAGGGTGTTTCAAGAGCTGCAAAAGCAGCAGTGTCTTATCTGGTGGTGGTTTCTGCCCTACTTCTGCTGTCCCTCCTGGTGTTGAGCTCTTGGGATGGGCTGCAGCTCCCAGGTGCCTCGAAGGGGAAGCACTGGCCCAACTGCAGGGTGTCTCCTGGGGCACAGCAGGTCTCTGAGCTGGGAGTTGCCAGGGTCAGCTCCACCCAGGCATCTGCTGCCCTGAGTGCACCACAGGTCAGGACCTCCCTCAGAAGTTCAATGTGGGGTTTTTTCATCTCTACTTCATGTACTCATAAAACACAGATAAGCATTTCAAAGAACTCTGCCTATCCAGACCAAAGCGCATCAAAATGCTGCTTGTGAATGGAACTGTCTTTCATGTATATTTATGTGTAGGTTTACAGACACTTTTCTGAAATAAATAGATGTTAAGCTTGCAGAAGGGAAAAAAACAAACCAACCCAGATTTCATACTGCTGAAGATGACTCTGGGTCAAGCTACAACCAAATCAGCTGAGTTTAGAGGAAGGAATAAAAAAGCTCAGCTCTGTGCAGGCAGTTGCTTACAGTGCACTGAGTACTTCTTGTGTTTCTGGAGGGGGGGAAAGTCTTGCAACACCCAAGACCTAAACCTTTTCTTTTAAGAAAAAAAAAAATACAACATAACCAATAACAAACTTGCAAAATGCTGAGAGTGTACTAGAGCTGCTTTAAAATAAAAAAAAAGGCAACAAAACCAAAAACTGTCCAGCAAGTGACAACATGCTGATCTGCTCTGATCTAATCTGTGTTCTTTCTCCAAAAAAAGTAATGTTTGAAAAGTCCTGGAAAGGAGTACCGAGGGAAAAGAAGTAGCAAATAAGTCTTTGGCCCCAGCTCAGGAAACCTGTAAGGATTTGCTTGAGTCATACTGGTTTCTTCAGAAATAAGACTGAAAGTATAAGCTTTGGGATTTTTCGACCCAAGAACCTCTGAGTATAGTCCTGCCTGTTGTGCCCCAGTAAAGTTTATATGTAGAGAGAGGGCAGGAGAATGGAAAACACAGGCTGGTGAGGGAGATCAACAGGAGGTGATCCAAGGCTCCAGTGTGTTCTTCCTATCCCAAAATGTGACCTCAGTTTGCACTGATGGGCAGGGCTGCTGAGTCTAGTCTTGTGGATTGTACCAAGAAAGCATCTACAGCAGCTTAACTCTCAGTGTGCAGCAGTAAAGTTGTCATAGGAAGAAGTGTCCTCTGGAGGTAGCAGAGACAGTTCACTCCTCCTGGAGGGGTTGTTTCAGGCCTGTCTTGCTGGTGGAGATGGCCAAAAGTGGTGCCTCTGTTGAAAAGCTGTGGTCCTCGCAGAGAGCGGGCAGTGCTGTGTGGACTGGGCAGAGTGGTCCCTGGGGCGCTGAAGGGAAGGCGGGAGCTGTTTGTGTACAGACAGTCTTGTGGCTGTGGAGTCTCATGTGCAGTGAGATGGCTGGAAATGGGACTGTATGATTAACAGCAGCCTCATGCAATGTTCCTCTGCAGATGGTGATCTGCGTGCTCCTTGTTTGAAATGGTTAATAGCTCTGCCAATTGCGAGACGGGTGCTGTGACTCTGTGACTTAAAATAGCAGCATCTCTGTGCAGGGTAAATGATAAACTTGGCACATCTGTCTAACATTGTTTCTTCGTTGAGGCCCAATCCTAAAAGTTGCTGTTTGCCTTAATAAGGCTGGGGCTGGTTTTGGAGCAGCTGGAGCCCGGGTTTTGGTCCTTGCTGATGTTTTGCTCCCACGTGTGCCTTGGATTTCCCAATTGAGGGCCCTGCTGATCCATCATGGTCAACTTGTCCTGGAGCTGTTCTACCACACGGACTTGCAAAACAGTCCTGGACCCTCTGTAGACCAGGGGAAGGTGGGTGGGGGTGGGGGGTGAAGGTGGCTTTTGGCTCTTTAGGCTAGGAGGTATTTTGATGTGGAAAACCATGGCTGCAGCTGGTGGGAAAGGGGCAGGTCCTTCAGGTGTTCACAGAGGAAAAGTTAGCATTGCCAGCAGTGACCTGGGAAACCACGCAGGAAAAAATCCTGCTGCGGGTACTCATCAGCCACTGCTGTGGTTACCGCAGGATCCTGTGATGACATAAGCTAAAACACGTGTCAGCAGAGCATGAGATTCCCAGCACTGTGTGTAACAGGAGGCTGACCTTGAGAAGTAATGCCCACGTCCCTCATGGTAGAGAGGCTTGGGTGGTTAATTGCTGATGCCACGATGTAGCCAATATCCAGCTGTAGTGAAAGCTGGAAATGGCACTTCTGGGAGCGGTCTTGCGAGAATGGACGTGGGATGGACAAATAGAGGAGGAGGAGGCGGCTTGGACTGCAATTCTGCTTCTAACTACTGTAATACAACTACGTTTCCTTTTCCTTGAGGATATCTCTAGCTGTTCTGGGGTAGAAGGTTAAATAATCTCTTTATTCAGAAGAAGGAACTGCTGCTTATTCCCTATGTGAAGAGCTTAAAAAAGAATTAGTAACTCTGAAAGCTATAATTGCTTGTATTTTTAAGCTTCCGGTGAGCTCAATTCTTGTCTGTCTCTTCCAGCCTCCCTTTAAAGGAACCACCTTGACGGACCTGCCGTTGTGTTTACAACTGAACATCATGCAGCGGCTGAGTGATGGGAGAGACCTGGTCAGCCTCGGTCAAGTGGCTCCCGACCTGCAAGTGCTCAGCGAAGACCGGCTGCTGTGGAAGAAACTCTGCCAGTACCATTTTACAGACAGACAGGTACAAGGAGGGATGCAAACTGCCATCAGTTGCTTGTTTTAACCCACTAGCAAGTGAACACACACGGGCAGGATGCTCTCATTTGACTATCTCTTGGATCTAAGGGCTGTGCCGCAAGCTGATAATACAGGCTGACATAAGAACGGCTGTGAGGATGATTTAGGTGGAGGGTTTTGCATGCCAGGGCAACGATTTCTGAAATGGGAGCCTGAGGAATTAGTCACAGGGTGAATTTCTTCAACCCTAATCCAGGTGGTAGCAACTGCAAGTCATGCATTTGCTCCCCGCCCCACGTGTGCGCGGAAAACGTGCAGGCGAGCTCCAGCAATCACCCCAACGTCCCAGGGACTGACACCCTCGCAGAGAATCTCTGTGGATGTGGTCCATGGGCGATGAGTCGTACTCTCTTGCCCTTTAGAGCAAGAAATCCCCTCTGAGCCGTTTTGTGAGTGACAGGAGAGTATGTGGAAAACAGCCCTGCTGCTCTCCATGTTGTACCTGTGTAAACATCTTTGGCCTTTTGCAGGCTGCTAATCATCTGGAGTATCCTAAATTTAAAAACAAACAAACAAAAATCCCTCTCTGCATTTATGGGTGAATGTCTGGGGTGTTTATACTTCAGGGACCACATGCCAGATTTCTTTGCTGACTTGGCTTTATTTGCTCACACAGGATCTGACTTTGGAAGTGACTCTGAGGAAGTTATTTTTTATTAACAAGTAAATACGAATCCAGTCTTTGCAACTAGTGAATCCTAGAAGAAAGATGGGTGTCTCCCAAGCTAATGTGACAAACCCCTGACCCTTAGAGTCAATGAAAAAGCAAAATAATTTAAATTCTGAAACTCTTAAATACAACTACACTGACTGTCCTGCCAGACAGAAACAGTTGCTAAAGTAGCATAAAATAGCTCCCAGGTTTTCAGGCTTTCATACAGTAATATTCACAAAATGGAGATAGACCCTGATAATGGTATCAGGTGAGGCTGTTGCCATAAGGGAGTTGGTTATAGCTGGATACTCAGAGTTTTCTTGGTGTTACAAGGGAACTGTTATGGGACGAGTAAGGATGACACTTATGCCAGGCAGAGAAGAACATGAATTGAAGATTAAAAAAAACACATTGACCTGCTAACAATTTTGATGATTTTTTTTTTTCTTTTTTCTTTCAGATTCGCAAACGGCTGATCTTATCTGACAAGGGGCAGCTGGATTGGAAGAAGATGTATTTCAAGTTGATAAGGTGTTACCCACGGAAGGAGCAGTATGGTGACACACTGCAGCTGTGCAGGCACTGCCACATCCTCTCCTGGAAGGTATGAAGTGTTGGTGGGACAAACTCAACTGTGGCACAAGCCATGGGGCTCTCAGGGCTTCCTCTGTTTGCAGCTGGTTTAGGGTGCTGTGGTGCCTTTGCCTGCATAACCCTTAGTCCTCCCTCAGCTATTCAGTCCCTTCCTCTTGTGTGCTTCAGAGGTCCCATCTTGTCTACATTGACCAAGAGTAGTGGCCACCAAGGCCAGCGGGGAGGGAGATGGGCATACTGTAGGGTGCCTGCATCCACCCTGCAGGGTAGAGCACTGCCAGCAACTCCTGCCACCCGTTCCATGGAGGTGGAGGTCCTGGCAGCAGGTTTAGCTGGAACGAGAGCCGATGGCTTCAAAACAGCCCAGGACAAAAATCTGCTGGCCATTGTGTTGATATCCAAGGCACGTCTCTGGAGCTAAACTCCTGTAGCTGATGGCAGGCTCCAGCCCATCTTCCCTTTGGAAAGGGGAAAGGAATGAATTGGGTCTTTGCTGGTTTTATTTCCCTTGACTTGCCAGTAGCCCCTAAAATCTGAAGCCTGCTTTGGCAAGAGCAGAAATATTATTCTGGGCTCTGCTCTGTCTGTTTGCAAGCGGGACGTCTGGCAGAGGGGCAGCGCTGAGTTGGCTGATGCTCTGGCGCCCTTTCGACAGTCTCTAAATGGAGTTGTTTTCTCCTTTCCCAGGGTACTGATCACCCTTGCACAGCCAACAACCCAGAGACTTGCTCCACCTCTCTTTCACCGCAAGACTTCATCAACTTGTTCAGGTTCTGAACTTGGGTCACCGCAGCTCACGCGATTCTTGCAGGACACTTTATGCCACTGAGCTTGGACACTCCATTTGTAAATAGTGTAAATATTCGTGTTTGTTCAAAACTCCTTAGTCAAGGAACAAGAGGATCTCAGAGATGAAAGGTGAAATTGCTCACTGACATGCAGCACTTAAGGAATACAGACTTCCGTAGGACTGGTGTATAAATGCAGCATGTTGTACAGAGTCCCTTTTTTATGATCAGAGTACAAGATACAGGGCAAAAAAACTTCAATTTTTGTTTTTAGAAGTTAAAAATGAATTTGCCCCACAACCAGTTGAAAACTCTCTTGGTTTGTTTCTAATAGAGAGAAAGCAATATGAGGCTAGGACTGTTGAACTGTTTCTCCATCTGGTTTTATTTAGCATACATATTTATAAATATGACGTTTTAAAAATATTTATGAAAAATATCCCTGTGACAAGTTTAATAATACTTCTATGTTTTTAAAAAGGACACATTCTGAAATACTTAGGATAGAACTCTAGCCTACTTGCAAAAGAGAATCGCACCATACCACTTTCTACCTCTAATAGATTGAGTACCTTTCAAACAAAAATCCAGTGTACAATGTGAACTTTTGTATTTTGTACAATGATTTAAAGGGAAATGTTTGTGAAAGTAAGCATCTTTTCTTGCATTAATGCTTACCTCTTTACAGTAATTTTCTTGCTCTACTCAGTGCTTGAATGCCTAGATGATAGGCACAGTATGAATACCTAAGACTTTACTCCATCCTCATTTAATTTGTTGGGTTTATGAAAGACTGAGCAAAAGGGAAAAGAGAAGCTACAAGGATGAAGATAATCTAAAAGGGAGGAAGCACTGCTATAGAGAAACAAAGGACTGGATTTAATCTCACGATGTAATTTTGTATCAACTCCACTAGGTTAATTGCACTGGTTGAAACACCAAGTGAGGTTAGAATCTGGTTCTTCAAGCCCGTGTTTTCCTAGTTTTCCAACATACACACTGCTCTGTATTCCCACTGCTGTCAAGTGAATTCAATCATCTTGGAGCTGGTAAAATGTAGGGAGAACTGGGCTGTTGAACATAGTGAAATGATGCGGTTTTTATTCACTGGAAGATTGGCAGCATCGTGCTTGACTTCAGACTGCTGGAGTTCAGGGCGATGGGCGAGACAGCATGAAGAAATCTGTCATCTTTTTCCTAAAATCAGCAGTCAGGACTGGGATAAGCAAGGGATTTCCAACATGGCACCTGACATCTTTGGTTATTTCTCTGTGCCAAGGAAACGGCAAAAACCCAGCCTAGTCCCTTCCACTTCCAGTGCTGACCTTCTTTATGGGATCTTCCAACACTAGCCTAGAGCTAAATTTTCAGTCCTGTGGAGTAAGTGGCCAAACTCCTAACTTGGCTGTGGCCACGATGTGGCTCACCATCTCCCTTGTTGCATACAGTGCTTCACTTTTCCCTACGGTGGAACTAGAAGAATCCAGCTCCTCGGACATAACAATTTGAAAACCCGCAGTGGAAAGTTTTTGCTGTTTGCCAGTAGATTTCCTGTATAGCACTTTCTCTGTGCGTGGTACAAGCAGGATGCCTCGGAAGGGT
Source organism: Nycticryphes semicollaris (assembly GCA_013400055.1). NCBI lineage: Eukaryota > Metazoa > Chordata > Aves > Charadriiformes > Rostratulidae > Nycticryphes > Nycticryphes semicollaris. The sequence continues at coordinate 81,168 of VXBJ01005094.1, forward strand.
AAATATTTAGTGGGTTGCATGTGACTATGTACAAAGAATTGTGAGGAAGAGGAGTACTCAGGACAATTCAGGAAGAACTACTTGAGTTAATTATTGTTAAATATTCTGTTCCTTTTTTTACATTTTTTATAACTGACTTTCCACACTTTACTGCAGCTGTTTGTATTTTTAAAAAATTGACAGTATTTGCATTTTTGCAAACTAAATCACTTTGCAGACTCTTGGAATAGATGCAAAAAGGGAAAAAGGCTGCCTCTAGATGGAGCAATGAGGATGGGGGAAGGAAAACCAGGAAGATGCTGGCAACAGCTGACCTTTTGCCTTCCAGTAGCAAATCCAAGCTTTTGCTTTCCAGAGAGCTCCGTGAGCCACCCTTTACCGTGACTAAGAGCTTGGCACTCTTTAGAAATGAGGAGAAAACATGTCCAGGATAGGGAGCTTTATCTTGGTGTTGATGCCCCATCCATCAGTTTGACTGTGGGTGGAAAGCGTAAGCCTCCTGGTTGTATTCATGTCAACTGAAAGTGATTTAAAAGCTGTTACCTGGGAAAAATGAACTTGTGTTTGTTTTGGGGGGAGGAGGAGAGGGGTGGTGTTTGTGAGCAAGGGAGGCCACTTTCTGGTTTCGCTCCCGCATTGATGGCAACGGGTAGACGAGGCAGAAACCTGGTGTTGTGAAGGAGGACATTAAAGAGAGAAACCCGCAAGTGAACGAGTGAAGCATTGCCACTGGATTTGGAGATTCTTGTGGTTCCCTTTTCTAACAGTGAGAGAGCTTGTGCCCCTCCGCATCTTCTGTGTCCAGCTCTTACTTGGGGCCTGGGCTTTTTTGCAGTCCTGCCTCTGCCACCCATGGCAAGCCAGCCTGTTGTGACGGGGAGGCTCTGGTGGTTTGGTGTGAGATGCTGAGGGGTTTCAGCCTAGTCTGGGGCCACACTTGGCAGATGATACTTACCCACGGTGAGATTGTGACACTGGGTGAATTTTAAGCTCAAGTTTGAATCCGGCCTAGTGCATTCCCAGCACAGCAATACAGAAAAACCCAGCATTCAGCTGCGATCTGGGGGCGTCTCAGCTCTAGCCATTGCCTGTATCAGCCCGTCACTGGTCATGAGCAAAGGGTTTATTCTGTGTCTTCTGCCCAGAGAGCATAGGTCATGCTGAAAACATACTTAACAATGTGCAACTGAGGCTCCTATTTATAAAACTTAATTCAATTAGTGGGGCTTTTTTATTATTTCTTGGCACTGTGTAGATCTTAAAGGGTCAGAGTGCTGAAGGTGATTTGTTAATGCATACAGATACTTGTGTATTGCTTGGGTCCTGGGATATTGCTGTCAGTGTACAAAGCAGCAGAAAACCAAGCAACTACTGTAGGGGAGAACAAAACAGACTAAACAAAAAGAAACAGAATGAGCCTCATTCAGTTGCTGCCTCGGTTGTTAGCCTCCTGCTATAGCAATTGTCAGATAAGACCTTGATCTCTTTGGGAGACTCATTCTTTCTCAAGTGGCTGGTACAGGGAGATATTGTGGTGAATTCAGTACTCTTGGATTTAAAATGAAATGCTGTTACGTCCAAATACCTTCTTCTAACCACCTACAAAGTGATCACTGTTCTAGCAGTGGAAGGCATCTGCTTGGCTGAGGATGGCAGAAGAACAAAAGCAACTGTGATAACCGGGGCTCCCAGGCAGGACGGTGTAAGGCTGCTCTCTGGTTAAAAAAAAAATTACTTCTTTATTTTAGGACAATTGTGGCAAAGCTGTTGTGAAAGGAAAACAGGCTTTTACTTGTACTTTGGAAATAGAACGTTCTTTTCAAAGGGCATTTCACCTTCCAGTTAGTTGATGCATTTCCATTAGACATGCATCAGTTCTTGTATGAGGAAAGGAGAGGTTTGTTCTCTCTTCGGGGTTTTCTCCTGCCAGCATATCCAGAGAAATCTCATTATCTTCAGAGGATGTGTTAACCAGTGCAGCAGCGTGGAACGTGGTGCTGTGAAGAGGAAAAATAGATCCACGCAGCGGAGGAGGCTTAGGAAGGGAGAGATCCCAAAGACGTTTGTTTCAGCTTTCTAGAAGAGGCAGGTATTTGGCATTTGTTTTAATGACATAGCCATTTCAAGAGGCACGATTTCAGCTGTACATACCTTAAGCTGTTTATACTAACTATGGTATGGTAAAGTTTGATCATAAAAATGTGTGCACCTCCTCTTATATTGTTTGGGTTTCTTTTTTTTACAATTGTGGGAGTTTCTAGCTCCTTTTATTTTGTAAAGTAATTAGGAAAACTTGTATTGCTCTGAAGATGTTGCTTTGTATGTAAACATGTAATTGCACCCTGCCACTTTCTGTATATGGGAATATCTTTTTTTATTCTTTTGCCCCCGCGTTTTGAACTGTTTGTGTTCCCATTTGTTTGACTTCAGTTACTCTTGCAAAGCTATCACCTTCTAGAACATACACAGGTACCAAACCAGCTTTTCCTGCCTAGAAAATTCCTTGGCCCTTAGTTGCTAAAACTTGATTTAGTGCAGGAACATTTCAAATTCTGTTATGTAGCTAATAAATCAGATGTGCTGTTTCACGCTTATCTCCTGCTGGGTACAGCAAACCAGCCTTGTCCTCTGGGGTTGTTCTTACAAAGCCGTTTTGCACAGCTTCCCCACAGATCAGCACCTTGCCAAATTAATAGGCCACCCATCCTAGGTGGCCCATTTGCAAAAAACATAGACCCTGTGGAGCTGATGGCTGATCAGGTTGATTAAAAGACACCTTGTTACAAGGTTTGGGGCTCCACTGTTCTGCTTTTTGGCTTTTCTCGGCTCATTGCGTATAATGATGCCTGTGTGTGAAAGGCTCTGAAGACATAGCTGGTCGTCCGCACAGCTGTCAGCGTGTGGCTGTACGAGGATCTCTGCTGGTGCCCCATTTCTATCCCCTGTCTTCCTCCACTGGTTTTGTTGGTAGCAAATTGGCTTTGCAGGATCTGGCCCTAGGGAAAACAAATCCATCTTGTCCTTGACATGTGCAGCCTCTAGTATATTAATACCTTGAACACTGGAGAGATTCCCCCTCCATTGACCAAGCATTGCCTTTCTTCCGAGCTGGGAGGGTGACTGAGGGTGGAACTTGCATTTCTTTAGCCATCCTATGCTGTGCAGAATGCTAACAGCTACCAAGAGAACATTTTAATTTGAAATAGCAAATATGCTCATCTTTAGGAACTAATCTGCAGTAAATGCCTACTTATATATGGAAGAGAGCGTGTGTTCCGTTTTGTTTTTCCTTAAAGCTGTAATTAGAGATGGTATGAAGTGAAAGACATCCCTTGTATAGTAAGACTTCTGTTTAATATTATTGTGTGTTTAAAATCCTATTATAAATTTGCACACTTTTCTTCTTCCTATGCATGTTCAACTCTGATTTTTACAGCTGTTCTGTGCAGACAGTAATGTATTTTTGTAAAACGTTTTTGACACTGAATTGCAATAAATGTTCAAACAATGTGAACCACAGGGCTGGCCATCTCATTGCTTCCAAAGTTGGTGACCACCTCAGCCTCAAGCTTCTGGTGATTGTAAGCAGGGTCTTCTGCAGGCACATCCAGAACTCAGGTTGTCATGGCAGTAGGTACGTGGAGAATACCCTGGACAGAGCTGTTGCTTGCTTGTTCCTCAAAGCAAAACGAGGTGAATGGCGTCCTAGCTCCCAGCAAAAACAGTGTTCATGGGGAGCTCATGTTCTTCCCAAAGCACAGGTGGGATTGGTTGTTTGGTTTGTTTTTTTTTTTTTGCCCCAGAAAAGATCACTAGATCTGATAGCTTCAATTCCAACTTGTGGCTTAGGGAAATGTTGTTTTCTCAGGACTTGTTACCCAAATTACTTGGATTTTTATCTTCTTTTTTTCAGTTACAATTGCCTCTGGTTAGAGTCAGTCTGACCTGGGCTCCTGTTCAGATGGAATGAGAGTAGGAGCCCACCAAGGGGACCCCCAGTAAATGTGGGAAACGCAGGTGAAAAGGCAAACTAAATGTCTCTCAGGAAAAACTATCTTGGTAAAACAGGATGACTTGCCTTGTGAGAACTATGCCAGTTATGAAAATAAGTACAAAATGCAGATGCTTTTTTTATTATTTCATTTGCACTGTCAAGTAAGGTATGTTTGTTTCTTAAGTCTTTTTGCAATTATGCTCTGCCTCAGGAGTATCGTTAGATAGAGGGTTGCACCCCTAGACACAAGTCTCTGGAAACATAAGACACTCTAGAAGATCACCAGAGATGTTTCAACAAGGAGTAAGAAAGCTGTACTCAAGATACATTTCTTACTCAAGCATTCTTGAAAGTACTCAATTCTCCTTATTTTAATAGACTAAATCCTTTTAGGGGAATACTTGATCTCTTTAAGAATGTGCTGGGTGGGTCAGTGAGGTCTCTCTATAATCCTTCACATGTTTTTAGACCATTGCTGTGAACACCTCCATCCTTTTAAGAGTGCTTCAGATATTATGACTCAGCTTTGCCCAAACTTTCCCTAATCTTCGGTTCAGTTCTGTTTCTGTGCTTTACAAGGGGTGTGGGGTGAACCCCAGTCAGTCACACAGGGGATTATTTTATTTGTGATAAAACCTGAACTGTGCCTGTCATCAAAACTGCAGAAACAGGAGAGAGCTGTTTTCTAAAACGCTCTATAAATAACACTCTTGGGTTCAAAGGCCTCCCTGAAGCTGAAAAGACACCAGTTCACCCTTTGCAATTCTTGATGTTGTAGTATATTGTGCTTTTTAGTAGAAAACAAACAAATTAATGTGTTTTTAATATGTTTTCCTTGGATTGTTCTGGTCGGGTCAGAACAGGCCTCGAGCAGGAGAGGCCACACTGGCAGGTTTTTGTGGCCAAGATGGCAGGTCTGTCCCAGCCCTCCCTGGCTGCTGTTGCTTCCATGCAACTGCTGAAAAGGGGTGGTGTGACACGAACAATGCCTGCTCCCTGCTTCTTGGGACAAATAAATACCCAACGCTGCAGGTTTTCTCCTTATAGATGGAGAAATAGTCAGTGCAGCAAAAACTAGCTCCTCCTCTTCACACCATAAATTTGGACTTTGAGCATCAAGTTAAAAATACATGCCTGTAAGAATAAGATTATTCATTAAATACATAAAAAGAGATGTGTTTGTGGGTAATCTTTGATGGGACAAACTGTCAGGGATGGCCTAGAGGCTGCCTCATCCCCTGCCTGCGCCCAGCACCTGGCAGGGGTCAGCAGCCATTTTGTTTTCTCCCTGCCTTTCTTCCACAGGCAAAACTCGCACTTTTGTGAGGGTTTCTCTCACGGTAGAGGCCAGTGATCCCTTGTTCTCTCTCCTCCCATCCCAGTGGGGCAGTCCAGCCTGCCCGGGGAGTGTTGGAGGAGGCTACATGTCCCTAGGGCAATTGCCAGGTTTAGCCTCGGGCCAATGTTCAGCATTACCATGAGCCCTCTTAAGCCCATGAGAGTCCTGTTCGGTCTGTTTATGACTGAACAAGCATTTAAATGCTTTGGTACATTGGGACCCAATGCACCGTGGCTTTCACCCTTGCCTTCCCAGCACAAGGTACCACAGTGATCACTCTTCTCCTTAGGGTTTCGGGCACCCTCCTCAGCTGGGCCTGGGGGACATTTTGTCCACAGGTCTCCACCAGAGTTTTGAACGTGAGTTATCTCTTAAATTACTTTATCCTGGTCTTTTTATAGCTCACTTGACGAAGTGCAATTTATTCTTTCTTTTTTGGATATAGCTGGAGGTGTAAATCCAGACAAATATAACTCCTGAAGGGGGATCAACCTGTCCGTGTCATAGCTCAGCAGTGCTTGCATTGCCTCTGGAGTATATAAAGCAATAGGGCTTCTTTTTAAACCTCTGGTGTAATTTTTTTTTTTTTTTTCTTCCTTATAGACAATTAAATGGTTCTTCTTTAAAAGAGCTGGCTCCTGGTGGTAGGTAGAAACCTACAATCTTTCTCTTACCACGCACTTTTATATTTAAAGCCTCTATTTTTAACCCAATGGTGGGATTCAGGGTTAATGTTCGTTAGATCTGTGTCTAGACAGTTGTGAAAAACAGGAAATGAATTACATTATAGTACGAAAAGAGAATTTAACCTTTTCTGTCCTCACTAACACATGTGACTGGGGAAAATATGTTACAGCAGATTATTTTGGAAAGTTTAAGGAAGTAGAAAAATGAAGGGGGGGGAGAGGGAAGTAGCTGGTTTTCCACAAGGTCTTGTGGGAATTATTTCACAGAAAATAATGAGCTAGACTCTGCCCTCAGCTACACCCAGGCAGTAATTTGTTTCCTCTGATCTCTGCAGAAAACTTGCATTTTATTATTCACTGCCTCTCCTGAACATTAAGGAAAAAATAAAGCTAAGTTAACGTTTCGCACACATGCAGGCTCATGTGTGATACTGCAAGAGGGAAGGGATGCCGTGATGTCTGTCCTCCAGCACAGGGAGGCAGCTTTGTAACACCCCTGGATATTAACACCACCTTACACCCCTTCTCCTCAGGCTGCCTAAGGTCTTTACTTAATATTTACAAAGTTATTTATTCTTTGTTTGAACTACAGACTGCAAAAATGCAAAATTCCCTCACTTGGCCATTCAGGAATGAAGGTAAGAGCCCAAAGGCCCGCTGGCCCCAGGCAGCAGAACAGCCATATTGCTCAGTCTGCCAACACAGAGGGGAAGACCCAAGTTTTAAAAGGCTGCTGCAACAAACTCAGAGCACAAATTAAGCCTGGAGTAGTGTGGACAGCAAGTCTGCTTGGAAGGAGGTGGAAAGTGGAGGCCTGGGTGCTCTTTACCCAGTTATCCTCCCTGGCCCCCCTGCAAAATGGCTGCTGTTTGGATGCAAGACACACCACCATCACAAGCGGTACTGCAGTCATCTTCAGTATTACTTCTGAGCTCTTTCCCCAGAACCCTAATGTGCCCCCAGTGGTGTCTTTTCCAGCCTTTCTCATCTCCCCTCCCAGTGCTCCAGGAAGAGCCAGCAGTCAGGAGTCCCTGCGAGCTGCAGAGCCACCATCCAAGTGTCCCGCTCCCCTGCCAAACCAGCGTTCTGCTGCCGGCTACATCCCCATCCGCATCCCCTTCCTGCTCCCATCTGCAGCCCCATCCTGCTCCCATCGCAGCCCTCCACTGGAGAGGCCTTGCCCAGCTGGGCACTACCACAAGGACCGCATTTATCTATCTCAGCCGCAACTTGCTGCCCTCCTCTTCAGCTCTTTGCTGGAGCCAAATGTTTACACTTGTCCACTGGCCAGAAATATGCATATCCCCATGGCAGAGCAGCACAGCCTTCCCAAGGATCCTCTGTGCTGCTCAGCCTGGGCTCTGCCACTCCTGCCCTCCTGGGACCCCTACAAGCTTCAGTGGCTGCTGGGAGCATGGGGGAAAGGGATTAGATCCTCCCTTGGACTGTTTATTTGCTTCGTTTTATCATGATGTGTTTCAATTTTGAAAGCGTATGAATATGAAGTGTACACATGGCTAGAATAATACTGTAGCTAATTTTATGGCATCTTGAGCACCATCCAAAAAAAAAAAAAGAAAAAAAAAATGCAAAAAACAACCAACACCCCCTGTGATGGAGCAAACTAAATAAGGTTTTTTAAGCAATACAATATTTCCCTCTATAGTTGTCAATGTTTCCATTGCCAGTTTGTCTTCCTAAAGTAACCAAGTTTTGGCACAAGATTTTGTATCAGAAAAAAATAACATCATTCAATGTTTCCAAGGGAGTATAGGATGGGGAGGGGGTGTTAAAATCACTAGGAGTGCAGCAAGATATCGGCCTCAGAGCCTTCAGAAAGGAAGGGGCCTCGATTTAACCAGATTTACTTGCCTGTAAAGTAAAGGGAGGGAGCGGAGCAGGAGCCCTCGCAGCCCTGACGCCTGGCCAGGTGGCAGCAGCCAAGGTGCGGGTCCTCCTAAGGGCCAGGGAGGTCCAAGGATCTAATTTAAGGCCTGTCGTTGCTAATGCTGAGGTGAGCTGAGCAAGCACAGGAGCTGCTACCCCCTGCAGAATGTGTTCCTGTGAAAGAAGCCATCTATATATATGTATGCACAGAGAGGAAGCACACAGAGATGAGCCTGCAGATGCACAGACACACAATTAAAGCCATCTTTCAGAAGCCTTGCTCTATAATGTAAGGAAGGTCAATAATTTTCTTGTCAGCAGCAGCTTTGCTTGAAGGAGAGGCTTGAGGACATGGCTCATCCTGTGGTGGGGAAGGAATGTTTCTGCATTAATCATGAACCTCTGTTCTTTTTTTCATTAATATATTCTGCCTGATGTAAGTATGGCCTGCTTGATAGTCTAACACAGCCAGAAATGGCATTTGATCTACAGTGGAGGTGGAAATCCAAACAGAAGAGAATACATCTATCCCAAGGGTCCTCATTTTAGTCCCTCTCCATGAGCATGTGTTACCCCTGAAGTCTCTTGGCCCTGGAAACCAATGGAGGAACCCCAAAGCTCCTCTTGCTCACCAGGCTTGGCTGCTGTAGCACCCTCTCAGGTATCACACAAAGCCCATCTTCAGGTTACCAGATGAACTGCACCAGCGGGGATCTTGCATCCCACTTAATATTTAATCACTCTTTGCCCTTGTTTTCTTAAGTTGGTGGTGAAACCCGAGCCATCCTGTGCACCACAGCACAGCAGTGTTTTGTTACAGAAAGCTCGAAACAAAGCTTCCACTTGCTGATCCAGCCATGCCAATGGCCATTCCACTGGAGCTCCATAGATGATTCTCCAAAGGGCATTAAGCAGCAGCAAGAAGTGGTGATAATGTTATTTGGGAGCAGGCTCACTATGCAGGCAGGGACAGGGGACCTGCAGTAGCAGGACACAACAATGCCATCCCAGATGAGACCAAGTGACGGTGAAGATGGTAACGCCTCTTTCAGACTCCACATATGTGCTTTTGTCATGTGTTGGGCCTCAGATGTCCTCAATGCTGGAGAATCTCCATGTGTGGGCTTTTGCCATGAACTCTATCTGCTCACCTAAAGCATTTGCTCATTGAATGAGCACAATTAATCCCCATTTCTGGGGATTTCTGTAAACCCAGCAAGCATCCCCAGTGGGGTGGTAATGTCCTGCCACCTCCACTGCCTGTGTTGCCCCTGCATGAAGCCAACAGCAGGGACACGGTGGCCCCTGGCAAGGAACCCTGAATGCCTCTGCAGTGGTTCAAAGCAGTGAGGCCACAGAGAGCACAGGCAAAAAGGTTTCACCCCAGCTCTTCTCCATCAGGGAAGGTGACAGCTTTGCCCCTGCCCTGGCAGCCTTTGGCAGCAGCTCAGAAGAGGCTGGGGCTCTGCTTCTGTGCACAGATTCAACCTCTGTGCAAGGTGTGAGCTTAGAGAGGCTGGTGAGTGGGGGCTGCTGGTAGCAAGCCCTTCACTTGGCCTTTCACATATCCTACATACCCAGCCTGGGGGGCTTGGGGGTGTAATTATTCAGTAAGTTAAAAGAACAAGGATTAAGGAAATTATCTTCCCAGTAAAACACCTCTGACAAATATAGCAGGCAGGGCACAGCAAATCCCCTCCCAGCCCCTTCTTCCCAACCTACTGCTGGGCTCAAGGTGCCTGTGGCCAGAGGAGACAACAGAGCCCCACAGCCCTTCCCAGCACCGGTTATTCTGCATCTCAGGACCCAACTGGTCTGGCTTCCTTTACTTTGTAGCAACTCCATGGAACGATGCATTTGAAAACAACTTCTGGCCAGACACATACCTTAGCACATTAAAAGGTATTTTTAGTACCTCTGGCAGAGCAGATCAAACTCTGCTTTCAGCTCTACTAAGACAACTCTATGGACTTCACTGGCAGTGCTGCATATTCATAACGAGGTAGCAGCTGGTAGAAGCTACTTGATTAAATAATTGCATTTAACTTCACGCAAGACAAAAAAACCAAGCACCAGTAAACGCTGGTGGGATTCCTGACTTACAGAGGGCTGGATTTTCTCCTTAGGAACGTGACTTTGCCTGATAAAAGTTTGAATTGCCAAAGAAACAGCGTCATGTAGCAGGGCAAAAATACTCTAAATGTCGCCTCCTCGATTTGTGATGACTTTGTTTTTGCACTGGTATAAATATAACCGTGACCGTTTCATACAGCAAAGTGCTCTGTGAGGAGTACAGTATAAATAGCCGAGCTGATTACACGGGCTGTAAACAAGGACTTGGAAACCCTTGCTTCACCCCAGCAGTTTAGCAACGGGGGAAGTGGAGGGAGCTTTACAGCGAAATGGTTAAAAGTCGCAGGCAGGAGGTTTTCTCGGGATGGCTCCCAGTGCAGAGCTGGTGCTCTGCCATTTCAGCAGCCAAGCTGGGATGGTGGGAAGCATGCCGCCACAATTGCATACTAAAAAGAAGGGAAGGCTGAGATAACTACCATCTTCTCAGTGTGTAGGCCGTTTAAAAAAAACCCAAACGTATAATGATTCCTGCCTTATTGCAGTGTTTGGGTTCCAGATATAGCCTTGCATGGGAAGGCCGGTATGACACTGAACCAGGCCAAATAAGCATTTCCTGCTTTTAAGTAATATGATGTCAGGAATCCAGCTTGTTGGAAACACCCTGCTCATGTCCCTCTGCCCCAGCACCAGACACTCAAAATGAGCTTCAGGTAAATAACACTGCTTCACTTGGACCGTGTGTGACACCCCACAGCTCAGGGCCTTCAATGCTTGTTTTCATCGCTATAAGATGAAGCTCTTCTGAGCTTCATGCCTAGGAAGTGGCTTCACTTGCTCAGAAACTCAGGGATTTCCCAGAGGCTTTCAATAACCAAGTTAGATTTGTTTTAGCTGCCCTCAGTATCCAAGGTATTTCCTACTGTAAGTATAAGGAAACATTGAGGATACTTAAGCAACCATATTTGTTTATCTTAGGTCAAACTGGAGAGATTTTCCAGAACCACTATTGCAGCTGCACTTCGCTTGTTGAAGGACTGCATTTTCATGGAGCGCTTTGCTTCCTACTCCATGATCACAAAGGAAAACCTGCAGCAAGAGCTGAGCTCCACGGGGAAGGGTGCACGCAGACGCTGACCGAACCTGAGCAGATGCCTCCAGACACTCCCTATGCTTCATTAGCCTGGGCCTCACCTGGGCCAACTCCTGTGTAAGGAGGAAGCCAGAAGGGAGAAGAAAATCACCATCATTCCTTCCCTCAAATTTCTGTGTAGGTAATTACCCAAAGAGAGACAGACATCCAGACAGGTTTCACCTTGAGAGGAGATGAGATTCTTCAAGCCTGTGCATCCAAAGCGTCATAGAAGAGCAATCCCACCAAACCTGGAGCCATCTGCTCAGCTGGGTGACGTGTGAAGTGATGCTTTGCTCGTCCTCCCCTCTGGCAGCGTGGCTCGTGCCAGTCACAGGGGACAGCCACCACCTGGGTGATGGATGGGGTCATGGATGTCTCAGTAATGGTTCTGCAAGACACCGGGTGGGAAGTAACTCTGACTTACTGCAGGGATGTGGTGGAATTTTCACACCTCCTGCCTGTTCCCTGCTACAGCCTTCTCAGGTCATTCAGTTCACAACCCACATTTGCTGAAAAGGTGTGTGGGGGGAAAACTACAGCACTGTAAAATGAAAAACGTGTAGACCAAAGTTATTCTAATAAAAGAAAAAGTGGCCCCCAGAGATGGGTGTTTGGAGAACAATGGTGCTTCAGCGCCCGCATGAGGCTCTGGCTGGACAATGAGGGGTAGAGGAGGCCACGCAGGTCAAAATGTCCCGACCTGGGCTCTCATCCTGGAATCTGATTCATACAGAGGCACCATGGTGCCTCCCTGCAGCTTAGTTAATAGTGCAGATCAGATTGCAAACGTCCTGGGTGCCTAAATTTAGCCCCTGAAATCCATATATTGATAGCAAAGGAATTAGTCTGATGAAGTGTCGTGTACCCATTTCAGCAGGGATTGTGAAGGCTCAACAGATCCCCCAGAATGAGTCAGGTGCTTCAACGACACTCCTTGATGTAGTCAGTCCTTGATGTGCAGGGAAGCCTTGCGCTGACCTTACAGACTCAGGCAGTCAAGGGCAATAGGTAACCCGTTAGCCACAACCTCGCAAGGCACGGATCACCTCTGCGCTGCTGTCAGAACCACCGGGGTTTTAATTGTAACAGCTCCTCTGGCTCCTCGTCCCAACCCGCACCTCCACCAAATGCTGAGTGCTCTCTCTGCTGGCCATCCGGGAAATGGTATGTTCTCAAGACAGTCCCGGTGGTTTATGTTTGCAGAAACGCACTGACACACGCCAAAAATACGGACGGGCTTTTGTCTGAACTCCCAAGGAAGGAAACAAAAGAGGTTTGCTATTAAGCAAACTGTATTTATTAACTAAAGTGCATCAGCAAAGAGGAGAAAAAGTCAGGAGAGACGTGGGTGTGCAGCCGACTGCATCAATAGCCTGATGGAGATGAGAAGAACTACCTGGGAGATGGGATGTCCACTATTGGGGATCTTGCCTTAACATCTCTAGAAGTAAAAGCGTTGGGGAATTTCCAGTGACCAACAGAATACAGGAGGCCACGGGATTGTGAGTAACTGACCTGAGGGCAGGGGAGTTAATCCTCGCTTTGTTCAATGCCCGACTCACCAGTGATCTAGTCCAAAACACCAGTGCACAAGGGCTCTCAGTGAATAATGCTGTAATAATAACTGGGCAACAGAAGGGCTTCACTGGAGGAAGGGATAATGTGAAGCTGAAAGGGAGCAGAAAGCTTAAACTTCATCAAGAAACCAATTTGTACTGCAAGTACAAATAAACAGCTTATTTTTGTGGTGAAAACATCAGGACATCATACTTGAAAATAGTGAATAGAAACTGTTCTTTCAGGTGTTGAAATGATAGTGTAGGACAATTTAATGTACACAGTTAAGATAGTTAGGATATGGTTTTTATTTAAAGGTATTCAGTAGTGATGGATCACATGTATGCTTAGAGCAGTCACACAGGACCATGACTCAACTGTCTACAACAACTGAACAGAACAGCATTTTGGGGGCTGTATCCTGATCCAGGTGAAGGTGCTGCTGGAAGGACACAAACTTGAACTCTATCTAAACATGAGGAGGAACTTCTTTCCCTTGAGGGTGGCACAGCCCTGGCAGAGGCTGCCCAGAGAGGTGGTGGAGTCTCTTGTTCCTGGAGACATTCCAAACCTGCCTGGACACGTTCCTGTGGGAACTGCTCTGGGTCACCCTGCTCTGGCAGGGGGTTGGACGAGATGATCTCCAGTGGTCCCTTCCAACCCCATATTGTTCTGTGATTCTGTGATCATCTGGACAGAGGGAAGATTAAAAGTCTCAAGGGGCAGCACAGAGTAGAGGTGAGCAGATGCTGACCCCACTGTGCCAGTGCACCCCAGCAAACCAGGCTGCATCAAAGCCTTCATGTTTTTCTTGTCTCAAAGTAGCACGAGCCCAGCTCCTTGTGTTAAGGAGTGAGGCTCTCCCTAGAGCACCGCTTTGGTGCCAGCCTGGAGCTGCACCTGAGGACCACCAACTCGTGCCCCGCCATATGGTGCACCCTCTACATATCTATGTCCATGGTATAAAGTCGCTTGGATTTTAGGTGTTTAAACGCATCAGTGATCAGAGCGCTGGTAATTTGTCACTTCTGGCAGTGACGTTGCCTCCTCGCCATCAGCTTTCCAGGGGCAGTGCTTTGCTCGTACTTCTGCCACGCGCTGCTTCTGCAGGCACTCGACAAGTGGCTCTCAGTAAACTTTGCTTTTCCACCTGCGACTCACCGTGGCACTTGGTGACCAAACCACGCTGGTGGGGCCATCTCAGATGCCAGTCTGAGGTGACAGCAGGCAGGTTAAACACAGCAAGTTCCCCAAAACACTCAGGACGAGAGCTAATTGGAGAGAGAAGGGAGCAGAGAGGGGAGAGGATTCACTTAGTCCCTCTGATGGGACACCAGGGCTAATCAGCATCAGAAAAAGGGCTGGTCTCTGCTAACTACGGAGGAGCAAGTAGCTCCTCCTTGTATTTGGGACACCTAAATGAGCACTTGCTGTATTCCTGAATTCTGGCTTTCTGATAGCACACCTTTTGAAACCGTGATGAAATGCCACCAGGCTTGAAGGGCAACAGAGACAGCACCACAATATCAACACCCTCAGCACTGAATGAAATTGTTCTCCGGCTTTCACCTATCCCTCTGGAATGACAACTTTTTATAAGACCTACAAAAAGATGTTTAATTGTAGAAAAGCTATCCCTCACACACTCCAGCCTGCTACATGTAAAATTAAGCAGCTGTTCAGAATGATTAGCAAGAAAAAGGACTGTCTCTTCACATTGATTTTTTTTAAAAAAAAAAAAACTTGTATATTCTGAATAATGGTTCTGACTGTTCTCCTTCGCAGCCTTGATCCTGGAACTAGATTAAACCAGGCAAATTCTTGTGCCTACGCTTCACTAGAGGGAGCGTGTCACGGATTTCAGTACCAGAAACCGGCTGAGGATGGCAGCTCAGTACTTGGATCAAGTGACATGGATGAGAACCTAATGTTCTGTAACAGCTTAAAGAGTCTGTTGAGCAATGCACAGGAACCCTGGGTATAGGAGATTCAGTCACTTCCTTGAAGGGTAAAATGTGCTTAATGTAACCCCTTCACCTGAAACGTGGATCTTTAAATTCTCGCTGCTGCTACTGTCCAGCCTGGGCAGCGCTTGCAGCACCCTGGACTCTAAGTTAGCACCTACATGGGGCTGAGCAGGCACGTTTCTGCTGCTGGGCACATTCAACAAACAAATTGCACATCACTCACAAATAATAAGTAACATCTTCACTCACTCAAAGCACGCCTGCCACGTCAGTGCCAGGCAGAGAAAGATATCATTTCATCCAAACGCAGACAAATCAGACCTTTTCCACAGGTGTATCTGGTTAAATCCAGAACTGCCCCCTTTTGGGAGAGCTCTGAGCACCTGTTTATCAGGAAATCTTGAGTTCCATCATCTCAGTTGCTTCTGGTGAAGCTGTTTCACAGAGACAGAAGCTACAGATCAACTCTCCCACTCCGCAGACGAGTGCCCTGACAACTGGCCTCCTCTCTGTCATCTGTGCTGGCACCCAAGGATCTGTGTGGCAGCTGCCCATCTGCACAGCCAACCAGCTGTGCTGCATCTGGTTACGCAAACTCTAAGTTCCTATGTTCAGCCAGACCTTATGACACACCACGAGGGATGTTTGGATGAAGTGCATCAATCCCAGAGTCCTTCAACGGTCTGTCTCTGCTGTTAACACGGTGAGTAAATCCTCTGGAACTGATGGGAGATACAGTAATAGAATATATATATAACAATATACCTCTATAACAGTAATATACATACAAGTATCTGTGAACTTTTTCTACTTTTATGTATTTACAATGATCCCTTAATACTTAAAAATGCTGGGTTTTCCTTCAACAAGACTAAAGTCCATCAGAAATGTTTATTTTAGTCTCAATCCCAGTAGGTTTCCAAGGCCTGACTGGGTAAAGCCCTGAGCAGCCTGATCTGACCTCATTTGAACAGGAGATTGGATTGGAGAGCACTTGACCCTTCTAACCTGACTTACTCTACCAGCCTGTGTTTCTATGAGGTGCTAGTATTTAAAGTAGAACAGGTCTAAACCCAGAGAATTAAATACCCAATTTAGCCTGTTTCTGTAATGCCATGTTTGCAGCACTTCTCTAAGACACGAGAGACTTTACTCCAAACCCCTAGTCCATGTGAAGGTTTTCCTGGGTTCCCCTGCAAGGATGCAGCTTGATGTCACCTCTGAGGAAATTCAGCAGCCAGCGACCCTGTACGGGGAAGGCTTTCTCATTCCCTTCCCCCTCACCATATGTTCCTGCTGATTCCCTCACACCAGCACGAGCAGCTGTCTGACCTCGTGGCAAACCAGTTCAAGGAGCTGAGAGGCAGAAAAAAACCACCAAATAAAAAAAAAAGCCCCTTTGCTTTTCTGCTTCCTACCCCAGATTAGCAGGGAGCCAGACAAATGCCAAGTGTGAGCCCATGGAGGCAGGTGAGAACAGGCAGCCAGGGCAAGGAGGAAAAGCAACTGCATCTTCCAGGAACTGCCAGCAAGAGGACAGTTGAACTGAAAAGACAGGCATTTAATCCTCCCCTTGTACAGCACAGAAACTGAGATACTTACCTGGTTTTACACAGTGCTTGGGAGTTCAGGATTGTACTAATAAATCTGTGCTCCCCTTGTGGATCTGGCCTTTAGGCTTCTGCTAAATAAGCGTAATTGATAAAGTTCAGTGACTAAACTGAGCTGCACCGTCTGTTTATGTGACAGAAATCATAACAAAAAGCAGCTACACTGTATGTCACTTCTACGATGTGTCAACATTTAACAACTTGAGATACATTATTCAGTATTTTATGTATACATTTCTCCCAAAGCCTTTCTTACAGCATGTAAATGCTCTTTTCAATTTGGGCACAGTAGATGGAGAAGTAATATGCTTACGGTGGGACATCTGCCTTTGATTTGATTTATTAAAACCCAAGTTCATTCTTATGTAATAAAAATAAAAGTTTTTATTCAGTGTATGATATTTCTGACTGGGTATTCTATTTGCCCAAATGCCTATTCCACGTGAGGAAATGTAAACCATAAATACAATGTAAGAGCAGCAAAACAAAACACACCCACTCAAAAGGGAAGCAGGGACAACTTTGTTCACTTCACTGGCCTTCCAAGGAATAGCTGTAATCGGTCTGGCTGCCAAATCGATGCACAAAGTCCGAGAGGGGGAACACTGAGCCCCATCCCACTTTGGGATTCATGCTGATGAAATCATCCAAGTTCATCTTGGAGTCTAAAAAACGGACCAGAAAAGAGAAATATTTAAGTTCCTGATGCAACTTCTGTAGCGTGTGTATACATCTGTCACAGACATGCCCCAAACCCTCTCTCTGATAGTTCAGTTCAAAACAGTAACGAGTTCACACACACTTGTTGAGCAACAGTCAACAAGATTCTGCAAATTGTACAGTGCTACAAAAACATATATTTACAGTCTCTGAAATGTTCCTTTTGCCCTGATCCCCCTCTCTGCCCACAGCAATAATCAATTACTGGTTCAGTAAGAATCCTTAGCCATTAGAAACCAGTATGCATAGGACAGAGTAAAATTTCTACCTCCAACAGCAGCCTCAAAGGGTCGAGTAGTGTCAGAGAACAGGAGTGCAAATAACCGCCAACACAGAGAACTGTAGTGCAACAAGAGCGTGTGGTTTTCCTGCATTCATAAAAATCTGATCACTCCAAAGCAGGGGAGACAATATCCCCCCACTAAGTTCTGAACCAAAGTCCACTGAGTCACCTTTTGACTGACTACAGAGGAACTGGATGGGAGCAGCAGTCAGAATTGGAAGATTCTCTGTGTCTCTCAGAACAAGGGCAAGTGTAGGGTCCTGCACCTGGGGAGGAATAACCCCCTGTACTGGTACAGGTTGGGGATAGACCTGCTTGAGAGCAGCTCTGTGGAAAAAGACCTGGGAGTCCTGGTGGACAAAAGGATGACCATGAGACAGCGAGGTGCCCTTGTGGCCAAGAAGGCCAATGGCATCCTGGGGTGCATCAAGAAGAGTGTGACCAGCAGATCGAGTGAGGTTATCCTGCCCCTCTACTCTGCCCTGGTGAGGCCTCAGCTGGAGTACTGTGTCCAGTTCTGGGCTCCCCAGTTCAGTAAGGACAGGGAATTGCTGGAGAGGGTACAGCAGACCACAAAGATGATTAGAGGCCTGGAACATGTCTCTTATGAGGAAAAGGTGATGGACTAGGGTCTTTTTAGTTTGGAGAAGAGAAGGCTGAGGGGGGGACTAATCAATGCTTATAAACACTTAAAGGGTGGGTGTCCAGAGGAAGAGGACAGTCTTTTTTCAGGGGTGCCCAGTAAGAGGACAGGAGGAAATGGGCACAAACTTGTACATAAGAAGTTCCATCTAAATATGAGGAGGAACTTCTTCGCTTTGAGGGTGGCAGAGCACTGGAACAGGCTGCCCAGAGAGGTCATGAAGTCTCCCATCTCTGGAGACATTCAAAACCTGCCTGGACATGTTCCTGTGCAACCTGCTTTAGGTGGGCCTGCTCTGACAAGGGGGTTGCACTAGATGATCTCCAGAGGTCCCTTCCAACCCCATATCATTCTGTGATTAGCCCCTTGGCAATCTTACACCTGACTACAGTATTTGCTCTGCGTTTGCTTTTCTTCGAGCCCTGAGCCTTGTCCCTGCTGTACACCGGCCCACTGGAATGAATACATGGACTAGCAGAACGGCCTAAGGTAACCAAGCTTGTAGCCTCGAGAGATGCTCAGGTGAAGAAGGGCACGAGCCTAAGCTGAGAGCAAACACTTTTTTTTTGAATCCTGAACCACTGAATGAAGTCAGAGGGGGAAAAAGTTAACTGCCATAGCTTCAAGAGAAAAGTAACCGTGACTGCTCTTTGCCAGGAGTTTGATCTGCTCTGACCCCTCTGGGAGAGGAAGAAACCAAACCATTCTGTCGTCTGTGTGGATCCTAGAGAGCTCAGTGGAAAGCTCTGGTGGGCAGTTTTGGGTTTCGGTGCCTCATCCATCCTTTCTCTGGAGCTGGGCTGGTACAAGCTTTGCTGACTCAGAACCATGCTGATCAGAGGCTTCCAAGTCCTCAGCCTATTCAGCTCTGACTACAAACATCTGTGGGATCGTTGTTTTATGTTCTCATTGACAATCTGTGCAAATAATCTTTTTAAATGCCCATTAAAAGAAAACTGGAAGAGAATGAGTTTAAAGAACAGAGTGGGAGAGCCATTGGATTTACTGTTATAGCTTTCCTGCTGCATTTAAGTATTTATTTTAACGTGGATTATTCATGTGCGCATTTAAGGATTAAGAACCAAACAAGAGCAAGCTCTAATGAATAGATTTTAAAATCCATAGGATGGAATTTGCTTCAGCTGCAAAAAGCTTGTGTAATTAGGCTTACCATTATGGACAGCATAAGCGAGGAAGGGAAGACGATGCTCGGGAATCCCAGTCCCAGCAGTGCCAGCCATAATCCATCTCCCAAAGCCCACTCTTTGCACCACATCCATGCTATGGCACAGCTTTGCCATTTGCCTCCTCCCAGCTCTTACCACTTCCGAGGTCTGGCCCCTAATTCTTTTCTCGTTCACCTGTTTGGGCTCTGCAGGTTGAAAATCCTTACGTCCACCCAAGCATCTTCCTGCTGCTGAAGTGAGTCTGTCAGAACAGGGCCTGTTTCTGCCCGACTATGGGGGAACTTAACAGAAACCAAGCAATTTGCTGTTGTAGCTCAAGATCAATTAGCAGTGGGTTAACAGCTCTTGCTTGCTGGTAGACCCTGTTTTCCAGCACAATATAGCCATCAGAGAAGTTTAATGAAAGGAAAGATTGTTTTAACAAAGCAAACAAGAACGGAACTGAAGAGCGGATGGTCTAAGAACCAGTCAGTAGATGGCACTGGCACAGTATGAGAGGGAGAGAGGAGATACAAGACTGCACATGCCTGCTATGGCATGTGGAGATATGGTAGGATGGCTTCTCCTAATACTGGAGTGGTGGAATGGAAGGATGCAGGCTCTTCAGGAAGGTCATGGAGGGGAGAAGAGGAGGGGGTGTTGCATTTTATGTCTGTGACCAGCTGGAGTGCATGGAACTCCACCTGGGGATGGATGAGGAGCCAATTGAGAGCTTAAAGGGTCAGCATTAAAGGGAGGCTGGGGACAGGTGACATCACAGAGTGCTACAGGCCACCCGACCAGGAAGACTGAGCAGATGATGCCCTCTATAGACAGGCAGGAGCAACCTCACCTTCACAGGCCCTTGTCCTCACTGGGGAACTTCAACCACCCCAATATCTGTTGGAGGGACAACACAACACAGCATAAGTAACCCAGGAGATTCCTGGAATGCGTTGATGATACCTTTCTTCTCCAAGTGAGAGAGGAGCCAATGAGGTGCTATGCTGGATCTTGTTCTCACCAACAAGGAACAGCTGCTAGGGAATGTGAAGGTCAAGGGCAGCCTTGGCTGCAGTGACCATGAAATAGTGGAGTTCAAGACCCTTAGGGCAGAGAGGAGGGTGATGGCAAGCTGACTGCTCTGGGCTTCAGGACAGCAGGCTTTGGCCTCTTCAGGGATCTGCTTGGTGGAGTACCATGGGACAAAGCCCTGGAGGGAAGAAGGGCCCAAGAAACCTGATTAATATTCAAGGATCACCTTCTCCAAGCTCAGGAGCGATGCATCCCAACAAAGAGGAAGTCAGGCAAAAAACACCAGAAGTTCTGTGTGGATGAACAAGGAGTTCCTGGAAAAACTCAAAAAGCAAAACAAAGCCTACAGAGGATGGAAGTGGAAGCAAGGGGAGAAGGAATACAGAGAAACTGTCCAAGCAGCCATGGATCAGGTTATGAAAGCTAAAGCCCTGGTAGAGTTAAATCTGGCTAGGGGTGTCAAGGGCATCAAGAAGAGCTTCTACAAGTATGACAATGATAAAAGAAAGACTAGGAAAAATGTGGGCCCTCTCCAGAAGGAAACAGGAGACCTGTTTACCCAGGATATGGGAAAGACTGAGGTACTCAATGACTTATTTGCCTCAGTCTTCACTGGCAAGTGCTCTAACCACACCACCCAAGTCACAGAAGACAAAGGCAGGAGCTGGAAGAATTAAGAACTACCCCCTGTAAAAGATCAGGTTCCTCCATCTGAGGAACCTGAAGGTGCACAGATCCATGGGACCTGATGAAATGCATCTGAGGGTCCTGGGGGAACTGGCAGATGAAGATGCTGAGCCACTATTTATCATATTTGAGAAGCTGTGGCAGTCTGGCGACGTTCCCACCAACTGGAAAATGGTGAAACGTAACCTCCATTTT
Source organism: Nycticryphes semicollaris (assembly GCA_013400055.1). Taxonomy (NCBI): domain Eukaryota; kingdom Metazoa; phylum Chordata; class Aves; order Charadriiformes; family Rostratulidae; genus Nycticryphes; species Nycticryphes semicollaris. Next base: position 102,142 of record VXBJ01005094.1, read on the forward strand.
TAAAAAGAGAAGAAAGGAAGACCTGGGGAACTACAGGCTGGTCAGTCTCACCTCTGTGTCCGACAAGATCATGGAGCAGGTCCTCCTGGAAACTCTGCTAAGGCACATGGAGAATAAGAAGGTGATTGGTGACAGCCAACATGGCTTCACCACAGGCAAATCATACCTGACAAATCTGGTGGCCTTCTACAACTGGGTTATAGCGCTGGTGGATAAGGGAGAGCAAAAGACATATTCTAACTGGACTTGTGCAAAACATTCAATACTGTCCTACGTGACACCTTTGTCTGTAAATTGGAGATATGGATTAGATGGATGGACCACTTGGCGATAAGAAATTGGCTGGATGGTCAAAACATTGCTGTCAATGGCTCAATGTCCAAGCAGAGGCCAGTGATGAGTGGCGTTCCTCAGGGGTCAGTATTGGGACTGGTGCTGTTTAACATCTTTGTCAGCAACATAGATGTTGGGACTGAGTATGCCCTCAGCAAGTTTGCCAATGACACCAAGCTGCGTGGAGCAATCAACACACTGGACAGAAGAGATGCCGTCCAGAGGGACCTGGGCAGGCTTGAGAAGTGGGCCTGTGCAAACCTCCTAAAGTTCAACAAGGCCAAGTGCAAGGTTCTACACATGGGCCTGGGCAACCCCTAGTCTCAATACAGGCTTGGGTATGAATGGATTGAGAGCAGCTCTGTGGAGAAAGATTTGGGGGTACTGGTGGATGAAAATCTGGACATGAGCCAGCAATGTGCGCTCGCAGCCCAGAAAACCAACCATATCCTGGGCTGCATCAAAAGCAGACTGGCCAGCGGGCTGAGGGACGTGATTCTGTCCCTCTACTCTGCTTTGGTGAAACCCCACCTGAAGTACTGCATCCATCTCTGGGGCTCCCCCTCCAGTAGGTCTGGAGGAGGGCCACTAAAATGATCAGAGGGCCAGAGCATCTCTCCTACAAGGATGTGCTCAGAGAGTTGGGGTTGTTCAGCCTGCAGAAGAGAAGGCTCCAGGGAGACCTCAGAGCAGCCTTCCAGTACCTAAAGGAGGCCTACAGTAAAGCTGGGGAGTGACTATCAGGGAGTGTAGTGGCAGGATGAGGAGTAATGGTTTTGAAAGAGGAGAGATTTAGATTAGATATTAGGAAGAAATTCTTACTGTGAGGGTGGGGAAACACTGGAACAGGTTGCCCAGAGAAGTTGTGGATGCCCTGGAAGTGTTCAAGACATGGCTGGATCGGGCTTTGAGTAANCTGTACCGGGCTTTGAGTAACCTGGTCTAGTGGGAAGCGTTCCTGTCCACTGCAGGGGGATTGGAACTAGATGATCTTTAAGGTACATTCTCCAACTGAAGCCATTCTATCCATAGTGAGACCTCCCCTGTTTTACTGAGTTCAGGAGATAACAATTTCTCTATGCTGCTCTTCTTACTCATGTGCTGAATGTGAATGCCACATATCTTACGTTAGACCTTACAGCTTTAGGCACAGCTCAGCAAAAAATGCATGGGAACGCCACAAAGTCCTTTTCCCAAAGCAAATGAAGAATGACAAACAGCTGAATTTACAAAGAGACACCAGGATGCTACAGCTGACACACCAAGAGGATTTCTCTGCACAAGTAAGGAGAAGCATACTTTATATAACATTTATACAAGGCTGAAAGCAACCAAATTTTTATCTTCCTCTTTGACCAAACCCACTAACACATGCACACTGTCAATGAGACCTGGCTGGTGCATTCTGGGATTCTTGCATAATTCTGTTTTTTTAACCAAGTCTGACACTTTTGCCCCACGCAGGGGGAAAATAAAAGGCCATGCACTATTAGATGACATTGGTAGCCATGATAATTGTGTCTTCTGCCAACAGTAGTTAGAAAGCAGTATTTCACCCAAGCCTTGGCTTGGCTCTCAAACCTTGGACTAACTGCACAATGACAGCTGCTGAGGGGCTGCTGGAAGTCAGCAAGTCTGAAGCAAAGCCTCCAAGATCAGCTCTGCTGCTGCCTACCCTTGGGGACACCTACAATACTTAGAAAGGTGGGCTTTTCACAGACTTGTGTAGGTGTCTATAGTTCTCTTCGGTTTCCCCTCCCCTCCCTTGGCTGAGCAGGGAGAGAAGCGTTTTTTGGAGGCAGAATCAGAAAGGCTGTCACCACTCTCAGCTGGAGGGTGCTGTCCCGAAGGCAGAGATGTAACTGACTGTGCAAACCACCTTGGTCCACCTCAGTGTAAAATGAGGCTCATCACCTTTAAATTATCTTCCACAAGAAACAGTGTAACTTCAACAAGCCACTCACAGAACTTAACTACTTGTATCCTGAGCTGTACCTTGATTGCCTCTATTCCGACTTGGTTCTTTACTTCTACAAGAGCTCATAAAGTAAGGACCTAACTGGGTAAACTGGAGTTTTATTCTCAAATGAGAGGAGCAGAAGGTTCCCAAGCAATGTATACCAACTACTTATGTCCATCTCAGTGCTTTCCTTTTTGCTCTCACTAGGGTCCTACCTCCACCTCAGCGAGGAGATAAAGAAAGAAACTGGAGACACGTGCCTGGCCTTTGTCTAGCAGCTTGCCTGTTGCACAGATGTGTCATACATGGGGCCTCCAGGGTTTCTCAGGTGTCCTACTTGTGCTCTTCAGAACAAACAAAAAAAACCCCAAAATAAAACCCCATCATTTATGACTGCCAGGGATTTTAATAATAATAAAAAGAACAAAAGGCCTTTACAAATCAATCCTGCCACTGTGTGACCAAACACCTAGGGAGAACTGAAATTCAAACTGCTGCTTTGTGAACTGTGGTATATAAACCACCAGACCATCTGTTTTGGGTAATTCTGAAATGCACTGTGAAGTGGTGTTTTACACAGCCTTGCAATAAGGAGGGCTAATCTCATGAGGACTCATAACCCATGCAGAATCAGACCTCATTAATTTGTGGAAAGATGACTTAAAAGAAAACCCCAGGCTGAGCTCGCCAGCCCCAGAATGATGAATCTGTGCACCAAATCCCATCTTCTTCATTTTTTATTATTTGAACAAAATACCAGACTTGCCCCTGTTTTCTTTCAGCAGGTGAGAGCAGGGGGATCTGCTGCAGCTCAGGCCTGTGTGTTCCAGCAGAGCTCTTTGTGGATAGGGCTGAGTGGGAAAGCATCATGCCCCTGAGCTGGGTTTCCAGCTCCTCCTGGCACCCACAGCACCAGAGCAAGGCCAGTAAGAAACAGAGGCTTAGCTCTGGGAAAGGACTAGAGTAGAGCCTGTTGCAAGAGGCTAATGCTTATTAGTAAATAAGGTCTGATGAGACACTGAGAGTTTGAGGGGGTTTTGTTCAGTTGGTTGGGTATGGGGTTGTTTGTTTGTTTGTTTTAAATAAGGGTAAGGTTCTTAAAAAAAATCATCTAGTTCCAGCTTCATTTTTTTTTTAAAGCATGAACTGGAATTTATGACTCAAGATAAGCTTATTTTAGAAGGTTTATTTTGCAACCCCGTGAGCAGCACAAATACATTTTAATAATAATTCCTTTTGAGTTAGTAGTAGGAAAAATATACTTAATTGGTTACTGGTAGAGATTCCTTGATTCATTTCCAAAAGGAATTTCACGATCTTTAAGCATTTCCTAGTGTACTTCATCAAAAAGGATCATTGGTCCCAGTATTCTGCCTAGCTCCACACTGGGTAATTACATTATCCTACCAATGGTTCTACTTAGCTCACATCTGACTTAGATACTACAGAATTTCCTTTTCTAAAGTGCTATATTCAGAGCAGAACAGCTGTTAAGCCTGGAAGAGGCAATATTTTAGTATCAAGAGCAAATATTCTTGTATTTTTAAGTTTACTAAAAGCTCTAAAACCAAGTGGGATAGGAAGAGCAGTGTATATATATGTAACTAATACACTTTAACACATAGCAAGTTGTATCAAAATAGTATCAGAGTGCTGATTACCTTTAAATAGCAAGAATTCCTGGGCACTTTTTAACAGCACAATGCTGATATATTAAAAAAAAATTTGAAAAGACTGATACATTTTTATTGTATTTTTTCAGTCGTCAAACACTTGTTTAACATCAAAGACAACATATAGCAAACAGAAGTAATATAAAAACCTTGTATGCCTTTGTAATAATCTTCTCCAGAGCCTAGGAATTTGGCTACTGTAAATTACAGCAAAATAATAATGCTCTGATCTAAACATGCCTCACTAAATAAATTGATACTAAAACAGCGTGGTCAGTTCTGTCAGCCATTAAACTGCAGTCACCTCTAACGTGAAATATGTAAGCAATTTAATCTTGCACAAACACAAATTAACACAGAAAGCAGAGTACTCTATCTAGGTGAAACAACAGGGAGAAAACAGTTATCTGCAATGGAATTTGGCGTGGATGTGAACATTAATACCACAGGCTCTTTTATGATAACAGAAGGTCTGTCACCCAGTTTTCCATCAAGTTTAAAATAAGGCACTTTTATGCCTGATAAAACTGTGCTGAGACATTACTTTACTAGTGTCTCGAGGAAGAGAATTACCAGTTCCACTTGTTGACACTAACGTTTTCTAACCCTGTATGTTGGCCTGCAGGACACACGCTCATCTACAGAGCTGCATCACTGAAGCACAGATTAGATTCAGCTAAAAGTCACAGCACACGCTTGTCCCACAACAGTTAAACCCAGACTCCTCACGGACATACCACACTGTGCACACTGATGCATTGGAAGGTATCTCGAGTGAATACAGGGAAGACAAACAAAGCTGGAGAAACTGGTACTGAATGAAAGACTACTTGAACTAGACATCCTAGATCTGAAACAACCTATTCCTGTTCTGACCCAGATCCTGAAGCCATCTAGCCATCTTTCACCTTCAGTGGGTGCAGGATAACCGGTTTGTTTCAGCCAACTGACTAGGAGATCACAGCACCTCAGCGCAGACCTGGTATACTGTGCCCAGTTTGGGGCTCCTCAGGACAAAAGAAAACCCTCCAGAACACTGACATACTACAGTGAGCCCAGAAGAAGAACATCAAGTTGGTTGGGGTGTGAGAACACGGTATTCAAGGATAAGCTGAGAGAACTGGACCTGTTCTGTCTTAAACAAAGATGACATGGAAAACTTACTGCTGTCTACATCTACTTGATCAGAGGAGACAATGAAGCCAGAGCCTGGCTACAAGACAAGAAGCAAAAGAGCAAGTTGGAACATGGCAAATTCTGATTACATACTAGGGATTTATTTTATTAAACCATGACAGTGGTCAAATATTGGAACAGATAGCCCAGAAAGGTAGTAGCATCTCCACCCCTGGAGGCATTCAAGACTAAACCAAAAAGACCCTAAGGAAGCCCTGCTTTGAGAAGGTGTTGGACTGGATGGCACATGGATGTTCCTTTCAGCATGGCAAGGTACAGAGTAATGAAATAAAGCATACGAGGTGTGAAAATCTATGTATCTTCTACTGTCTACCAACATCAGAGAAACAATCTGGAGGTTGGTTGAGACCACGTGGGTGCTGCTTATCAGTGAGGTAAAAGTTACCCAAGCAAGGGAGATAAGGAGAGAGTTACAGAGTTTGTGGCTGTGGAGTCATTCACTACAGCTGGAGGTACATATACACATCTGCAACCGTTTGAGTCATTCTGTAACTTACCATACACAAGTAATGTTTCCTACTCTCTTTGAGTAGAGATTTTTCACCTTCCTGGTCTGGCCTAATCTGGATTCCTCACACTTTTATTAGCTCTCAACTATCACTATAACAAGGTTTCCACAGGCAAAACATTCTCAGCACCCAGGAGGCTCCAGCTAACAGTAAACCATGAATTGCAGTTCAGGCATTCTCTACTTGCTACCCTACCTTTGTATAAAAACTTTACTGAGATCAGGACCAAGACATGATAGAATTTAAGGCGCTTCATAACCTGGATTGTCTAGAATGAGACTACATTTGTGCTCCTGCTCTACTTCATACTTCATTTCTACTCTAGTGTGAAACCAAGCTTCCTTAGAAGCTAAAGCAAAGACTGAGAATTAACTTCACAGCAACTTAAAAAAAACATAACTTGGACCTAAAACCAAAATATGACCTTGCCTTTTCTAACAAGCACACAGCAGTAATGCATTATTTAAAACGCAACAAAACCAAACATGCAGAGCAATAACAAGAAAACTCTTTCAAAAAAAACAAAGTTTCACCATGTTTTTCTTTATCTGGGAATAAAATGAGAGAACACACAGAGCAAATGTTAGCCAGCTTGCCAAACACGTGATTAAAATAAGTTGAAGTGCTGCATGATAAGAATGGTTTAAGCAGCTCTACAGAGTAGAAGAGATGGCAAGTCTTAACTTCTGTCTCTGCTTGGCCTGGAGGCTATTACCCAGACTACCACTTTAAAAGAAGCTTAAAATGCTTGGGGAAAAAACACAGTGAATTGTCAGTTTGCCGTTAAGTGTCCTCAGGTTCATGCACCTGGTAGTGAAACCTCAAACCTCATGCAGGCAAACCCAGCAAGCCGAGCAGAGCCCGAACACTTCCGTCTGTCAAAATGACCTGCTCTGGAAGGATGGGACCTCCCAGGTAAAGTGTGGTATAATCAGTGTGTTAAAAATTCACTGTGTGACCCCCTCAGCAAGTTATTTGGCCTCTTTGCTTCAGTTCCCTGCTGTACCAGGAGAACAGTGTTACTTACCTCTCATTTTCTCCTCAGATTCTGAAGATCGGTAATTAGTGTTTCATAATTTAATGTTTAAGTGCCAGGAGGCATGCTAGAATTTACATGTTCACAAAAGGAAGTGCCAAATGCTTTATAGCCCCATTTTTTCCCCCATATTAAATAATACACTAGCTGGATGAGCTTCTGGCCACATTATGGAAGCCTATTTATTTCTCGTGTACATCTTGGGCTACATCATTCAACACTAAGTAGGAAAAAGAAGCTCTGGCAGCTTACCTGGAGTTTCAATACAAGGGTATGAAGGAGGAGGTTTCTGCCATTTCCCATTTGCATCTTTCATGTGAGATCTGTCTGAAGCAAATGTCTTCAAATACAAATCTGCTCGAATCATTCTGATTTTCCTAAATAATAGCACAAAATTGTATCAAAAGATTAATGTATGCAATGCTGCATTACTCACTCAGAACAAGAGTCCTTTCCTACCATCAAGGAGCATTAATTCAATTAAGTACATAAATCAGCAATATTGTGCCAAGCAGTGAACTAGTTAACAAGAAACTACAGCAGGAAAGAAAAGGGCTTTTGATGACTAAGATAAGGAGCTTTAGAAAAATAACACAGTGCATTTATTTTACTGGAGCATAGCAAAAAAAACAACAAACCCTCCGGCATTACACACCCACAAAGAGAACTTCAACTTGGATTTCATGAAATCACATTCATGGTCTCTGTATTTCATGTCATCACCTGTGAAATTCTGGACGAAGGCTGTCATCCAACCGAAAGGCCTCCACGCTGTACAGGTCAAAAGGACACGGAAAGGGCAACACTGTGTCAAGATCATAAATGAAGTTCTGCTCCCCACAGGAAACGTGAAGTAGAATAACATGGTAGTCCTAGGAAGAATCATCATTGGTTAAACACCTGTTAATGAGCCACTGGAAAAAAAGAGAGTGAAAAAAAAAGTTTCCTAAAAGCATAAGCCAGAGATGCTTTCTTTAAATCATGCTTTCTGCCCTTGAAGTATTAAGCCTATAACATTTCTGGCAACAGCAAAAAGATTTCCTAATGTCTGTCTCGCCCATCGTGCCTTTCAAGACCCTTTGTTATCTTCCCCATTCCTTTGCTGCCTCCTTTGTCATAGGCCTGGACAGCTAAACTTAAAGTGCACGCTACTCCTAAGAAAAGGGCAAATCTCTTTCATGTCCCACATCACAAAAAACTGAGTGGGATAAGCATTTTTGTCTTAGACCCAGCCCTGAATAGGACCTCACAACAACAGATGATACCTTAACATTAAAATGATCTCCTGATCTCTTCTAATAAGAGATGTTGTACCTGCTGCAATAACACTGCCTGTGTATTTGAGCGCTGAGTGTTTGGCTGCCAGAAGCACCTACAAAACCAGCACTCAACTGAATGAAGCAGCCAATGGCTCCTATCAAGAGCAAGACAAAAATTCTGCTGCAGCTCTTGAAGCTGGGAAAAAACACCTTTTTCAAGGTAACTATTTTGTCTTGCCACTTGGGTTAACGAGGTGCAGTGTTCAGCTTTATTCCTTAACTTGTAAGAAACACAGGTGTGGTGGAGGTTTGGAGACGCTGCAGCTACTTGTGTTAGGTGTCAGGTACGTACACTGCTGCTTCCCAAACTTAGATTGAAGGGAGCTGTTAACAGCTTACTAAAGCTTACATTAAATCCACTGGCAAAAGTTTGAAGCCCTGTCTTTTGAAGCTTCCAACATAAAACAAAACCACAGTGGGACTGGAATCAAAAAAGATCTTGGGCAAGCTATTTTGCCAGGCCAAGTTACATATACAACTGTATGCAACAATATTTAGAATGATTTGTTACAGGGTATAAGAAAAATTAACTACCACCTTTACATATCCTACAATCCACTGAAACAAAGTTAAAACACCTTTCAATTTGTGAATTTTTAAGGGAAATCCACATTCTGCAGTGGCCTTTCCTGACTCTCCTAGTTCTTTTTAGATCATCTTCATAACACTTGGATCTCTTTTTAAACTAAACCTTTTCTGTATTATAAATACACTGATATTTTGGGAGAGAATGAGTGATTCAGTAATCACAGAACTTCAGAAGTTTGCAGAATTTCAGAAACAAAAATTGTGCCAAGAAACAGGCTTTTTTCCATGCCAGATAACTGAAAGAATTCTGTAATGATACATATTTGAAAGGAATTCTGTAGTGGCAATCACTGAATTACATTAATTGATCCAATGAAAGTCCAAAGGCACCATTTATGGGTCAGTTTAATCAATGACACCTGAATACATATATTGCTTGCATTTTTTTATCCTCTGCCAGGACTATATTGATATTTTCATCCATCTACTTCCAGATAGTTATTTTCACAAACATGTTATGTACTCTTACCAATGTTAAGGTTTTTCACCTGTAGATTTTATTGACTGACTCACTGTTAATTTACTATGAATGGAAGAAAGGAGCACCACATTTACTCTCTTTATAAATCTCTTCCAGAAGAATAATAAATATTATTAGAGAATTACAGAATGGTTGAGGTTGGAAACAACCTCTGGAGGTCATTTGTTCTGACCCCTCTCCTCAAGCAGAGAGCCTAGACCCAGCTGACCAGGACTGCATCCACACAGCTTCTGAACATCTCCAAGGATGGAGACTCCATAGCCTCTCTGGGCAACCTGCTCTAGTGCTCCATCACCCTCACAGTAAAAAAGTTACAGAATCATAGAATGGTTTGGGTTGGAAGGGACCTTAAAGATCACCTAGTTCCACCCCGCCCCCGCCATGGGCAGGGACAACTGCCACCAGAGCAGGTTGCTCAAAGCCCCATCCAGCCTGGCCTTGAACACTCAAGGGGATGCAGCCTATTTCAGATGGGACAGTGAAGGGAATTGTTACAGTTGAAGGCAGCTGACACTACAGCTATCGACTACAGAAACACACACTCGAAATTACTGAGGGAAAGAGAGAACAGAATGCCTTACCCAGACAACAGGCTCATCTCCATGTCCCGATTTCTGCTTCCAGAGTGGAATCTGAAAGTTATATGTGAATAAATCTGTAGTGATTAATACAGATTAATTTTGGATTAATTGGTTAGTTTTTTTGCTAACTTTGTATTTCATCAACTTACATCTGTGCTGCAGTCAGAAAATCTTCCCTAGTTTCTATCTTTCAGGAGCATGAAGTCAGAGATTCTAGTCTGCACCACATAATACAATCATTCTCCTAAACTGACAGGTTACAAGGAAGATCACCCCCACAGCTCCTCGGGACACCATGCCTCCTCCGATGGTCCTCAACACATCAGATAACTGAAAGATCTCATGTAGTGATGTTTTCACACCTTCAAGCCAAAGGGATCTACAAGAGGGTTTTGGCCCACGACTCATAAGTTGGGCTGAACTCTAAAGGCCTGGGACCACGTCTCACCTACATCAGGCTGTAATCTAAAGGCCTGGGACCATGTCTCACCCACACTGAACTGTGGTTTGAAGGCCTGGGATGACATCTCACCCCTGCTGGGCTGCGGTCTGAAGGCCTGAATCCCTCCATAGCTGCATTCGGATCACATCTCATTGACTCACCATCCTCCTGTCATTGGATATGAAAATGGCATAAAACTCTTCTAAAGGGTATTGATCCTGACTCCTGATGTAGTCACAAAGTTTCCAAACGTTTTCTTCGCTGTAAAACACAAGAATTGATTTATTATTGCCTCATGATGGGGTGTGGGGTTGGGTGGGGTGGATAGGAGAAGAGCTGTGTCCAGTTCTGGACTCCCCAGTTCAAGAAGGACTGGGAACTACAGGAAAGAGTCCAGCAGTGGGCTACAAAAATGATCAAGAAACAGAGCACCTCTGTTATGAGGAAAGGTTGAGAGACCTGGGTGTGTTTAGCCTGGAGAAGAGAAGGCTGAGAGGGGACCTCATCAATGCTTATCAATATCTAGAGGGGCAAGCATCAAGAGGATGGGGTTCAGGCTCTTCTCAGTGATGCCCAGTGACAGAACAAGGGGCAACGGACACAAGCTGGACCACAGGAAGTTCTGCCTCAACACGAGGAAAAACATCCTTCCTTCGAGGGTAACAGAGCCCTGGAACAGGCTGTCCAGGGAGGCTGTGGAGGCTCCTTCTCTGGAGATATTCAAAACTGACCTGGATGCGTTCCTGCCCAGCCTGCCCTGGGTGACTCCGCTTTGGAAGGGGGGGCTGGACAAGATGATCTCCGAACGTCCTGCCCAACTCCTATCATCCTCTGATTCTGCAATCCCGCCTCACGGTGGGGGGTGGCGACTCGCCTCAAGGCTCCCGCCTGGTGGAGTGTATGGTGAAAAAGCTNCCGGCTCGCTTCAGGAGCTTCCCAGGCGCCGGCGGGCGTGGGGGGCGGGAGGCGCGTCCCTGCTCACCCAGGAACCCCTCCGGCGGGGTGCGGAGAGACGAAGAGCCGCCACCGCCGCAGCAGAGAGCGGTCCCTTTAAGCGGCGGCGCCGGCAAGATCGGCGGCTCCGCCCCTGCCGGCGGGGAGCGGGGGGGGGGGGGAGGGCGGAGCCCGCCGGCGGGCCAATCCCGCGCCGGCAAAACAGCTTGCTCCAACTTTTACGCGCCAAAAATATCGAAAAGCCGCTGAACAGCTCGTGTCCTTGCGCCGCGTGGGACTGGGACTAGCGGCCGGTGGGGAGAAGGGGCCGAGGGGAAGAGTGGGGCGGTGGGCGTTCCGCCGGCTTTCGGGAGGGTGGGCAGCGTGGAGGCGCAGGAGGGGTGAGCCGCACCGGTGCGGCCCTCGGTCCGGGCGGAAGGAAAGCAGGAAGGCGGCAAGGCGGAGAGATCTGGGGGGAGGGCGGCGCACCGTACCCTCCGTCCCCCGGCCATGGTGGTCCTGCGGAGCAGCGTTGCCCGTCCTCCCGGGTCGGACACCCGCGAGAGTCGCCGCCGCCCCCGGTCCCCCTTCGAGGTAATGGACTCCAGTTCCGAGTTCATCTCCCTGGAGTCCACTTCGCTTGGCAATGGCAGCAGCAACCGCCGCATGTGGACGCGCTCCGAGGCCGCCGCCATGGCCGCGGAATCCAGGGGGAGCCGAAGAACCGGCAAGGCCGTGAGTACCGGGCAGGAAAAAAGGAAGGGGGTGGTGGGGGGGGAATGAATATTTAGGGTAAGAGCCCGCAGCTGCGGTCAGTTGCGTGGCCCCGTTTGAAGAACCAACCAGGGTTGTCCACCCCCAGCCCTGCCGCGCGTTCCTGGTCTCCCTGCAGCTCAAGGAGGGCTGGGCACAACCTCCGTCCCGGGGGAGCGGTGACAACCCCCTGAGAGACCGTCCCGGCTCCCCTGCAGCCCCGCGGACAGAAACTTCCCCCGTCACCCTGCGGTTCGCTGTGTTACCGGCATCTCCCCTCCCTCGTCTAATTTGGCTAAACGTGTTACCTAAAAAGTCATCTTAAAAAGATCTTAGAGACCACTTTAATTGTGGTAGTGCTCGCAGAGAGAGCATTCGCTGTTTTGATGATAGAAACGCATTAAAACCAGCGCTCGACATGAAACATACGTGACCGGTAACTGCCTTCTAGCTGGCCTGGAGCACCTGTGGAATACTCCTTCGGCAAGTGGATATAGGTACTGCTTTGGATGCCTTAAAGACAAAGCTCTGTTGAGAAATCGGGACTAGTTTGTACTTAAAGCACTTTTGTGCATAACCTAGAACGCTGGGAATTTTACTCAAGCTTTATATAATTGTAGGAAAAAAACCCAAACCCAAACAGTGGAAAAGAGACAGCTTAAACGATTATAAAGGGTGTTAAAGTAGTCCATACTGTCTGCATCTCAGTGTTACTACTTTAATAACTGAACCATTTCGCATTGAGAAGCTCATGGTTTTTAATGTAGCCTTCAAAAGCCAAAACTTTTCTCTGCCCTTTCCAAGTCAGGCTCCTGTCTGCATTTCTGTGACAAGTAAAGGCAGGCCAGGTCCAACTCGGATGTGTTCTGCTCTTCAGGGGAGACCTGCCTTGGAGTGATGCTTGTGGACGACTCAGTTTCCTTCCAGCAGAACTTTTTTCATGATTTTCAGTTGTTTAATATTATGTATTTCTTAATTATTTTGAAGACTACTGAAGAAATCCTTGGGGTGTGGGTTTGGTTTGGATTTTTTGGGTTGTTTTTTATTTTTTTTCTTTGCAGACAGTCATGGAATCTGCTTAAAGATCCCTGATTTGCAGTCTACGCTAGCAATGGTTGTCAGAGGCCACAGGGAGTTCAGCTGCCCGTTGCACACACGGGGGAAGGCTGTGCAGAGTTAGGCAGATAAAGCCGCTGGCATTCATTCTCAGCGTGGAGAAAAGGAACGAGGAAGCCAAATGTAAACTTTGTGCTGAAACCAAATCGGAATCATTGTTATGAAACTGGTTGTGAGGTTCTTTGTTTCAGATTCTTTATTATTTTTTTATTTCCTTTTTGCAGACCTTTCTCATGCTTCAAGGCGTGGAGTCATTTTCACCTCATCTGTAGGATGGCAGAGCTCTGCTGGAGTTCTAACTGCAGAGGCAATGCAGAAGTGCCCTAGATGACAGAGATGATGATATTGGTGCTCCTTGTGTATTCAAGTCCTAATGCCTCTTTTAAATGTCCAAGGACTTGGCAGTGGCAGCTTTTGCAGTTTAGTTTGTTTTGTTTTGTTTTTTCTATATCAGTAGGCAGTTTATCTCTAGTTACTCAGCTAACTTCACCCATACGGACCGAGGAGCATATGACAGAAAGTCGAAGCTAAACCAGCATCTCATGGGTTTATCTTCTTCCATATTTCCTGTCGCAAGGAGTCCCATGGCAGATCCAAAGTGTCCCTTTGGAAGCCGTGTGTCTGCAGGACTACAACCCTGGTGTAATTTCCCAAGCTGAACAAGATTGTGGTCTTGTGACCCATATTTGAGGGCAGTGGGCTCCAGAGTTTACTTTTTGTCTGGGCAAAGTGGAAAGAGGCGCTTTTCCACGCTGAGCCTTCAAGACTCATTAGTGTAGGGATCTCAGCATCAGAGCTCGCAGCCTTGTTGCTCTGAAGCACATTTATCTGTTCTAATAGTATTTCAACATAGAGTTACTTCCTCAGAGATACCAGCTAACTAAAAACAGTTTTTTAAAAAAGGCTTAGAAACAATTGCTAATCACTTTCTATAACATGAGCAAATAACAAAATATGAAATGCTTTCAAAATTTGAAGTACTTTACAAAATTCTTGCAGCCAGTTGCCTTATCTTTCCAGTTTAGCCATTTGCTTCTACTGAATTTCACTTCTTGAGCGTGCTTCTTCAGCCTGTTGATAAGAGTTAGTTACTCCTGCTCTGCTGGCACCTTGCTGGAATTAACCTATCATTCTTAGTGTCTGCCGTCGGGTAGAACTGGGGTGCCTTCCTACCAACAGAGGAAGGAACATACATTGTTCCTGCTTTGCCTGTATCCTAATTTGAGCCAAGATTAAGGTAAAAAGACAGTACAAAGGGTAATCAATATCACAAGTATGAAATCGTGAACATTGTATTAAAAATGCATTTAAAAAAGCAAATAACTGCATAAGTATACTTAGAAAGACTTCCCAGGTCACTATCCTGGTTTTTTTGTTTGGTTTTTTTTTTTTCTAATATCTGTGCTGATATTCTCTAAAGGTTTGTTCTTCTTCCAGTCTGGGATTTAGCCCAGAGATTTGTGAAGCATATTATTGCAGTTATCTTTTAACTGATATGGCAAACAAAGCTTTAAGATTTGTCCCAAGGAATATTTACTTCTAGGTCAATGAAGTAGAAATATCCAAAGCGACCGTTACAACTTGTGTATCTTGGACTCTAAGCAAGCTAAGTCTTCCAAAGTTGTCCCCAATTGTGGAGTCTGATTTCACAAGTGAGCATCTGTTCAGAAATAAAGCCTCTTTCTTAAAAAGCTTTGCTGTGTGTTAGAAGCAGCTGAACCTGGTAGCCCTATGAACAGAACAGATGGCCTGGTCCTTCTTCCCTCTCTGGCTGCGCAGGGTGAAGACCTGTTAGTGGGGAAAATACATGCACAGAGGTGCCTGTATGTAATATGGATCCCTGTGTCATTTGGTCTTTGGTGTCCAGTCTGTCTGTTGCTGGCCTTGGGTCTCCCCAGGGACTGTTAGCCACTGTGTCAGCCCCAGGGGTGCACAGCCCTGCTCCAGTGTCTGGTATTTACACCCCACATGTGTCCACATGCACTATGTATATCCCTCCATACCTGTCCTTAGACAGTCAGACCAGTAACTGGCCTCAGGTGGCCTGGTCTCCCACTACTCTCGTGCACGCTCACAGATGGGTCCCTGTCCCAGATCTATGGCCTCTCCAGTAGCTGGTTCCCAAAACTCCAGCCCCAGTTACACTGGCTTTGTGTCTGTTAGCAATGGTGCAGGCCATGATAGGGAGTGACCCCTTTTCTGCTCGCTGGCACCTGGACCTCTGTGCCCTGGGATGCAGGTAGAAACGCTATTACATGAATAAATGAGAAGCCAGGACGGACAGCGGTGACTGACGTCCCACAATGAGTTGTCTTCTCAGCCAGGGTCTGCAGTCAGTGAGGTGGCCCCCTGTGTCCCTTGCTCTAGAGCCAGGTCTGGACCTGGCTGATGGCCTCCTGACGAGTGGTCACCAGCCTTGGCCCACTGGAGCTCCTCCACTGCTTCTCTTTCATGCAGATTAGCCTTTAATCACATAATCTGACATTATAGGTACTTCCCAGGCATGCCTGTAGATTTTATAGGCTGGTATATAAGATGTAGGTATACCAGCTGCAGGAGTTGAGACATCATTATTTCTTGTTCTAGAATTTTTTTTTTTCTAGTTAAGTTAGTGATAAATGCTGAAAGTATTGGGGTAGGTCTTTATATACTGTTTGTGACTGTGCACAAAACCCTGCCTTCTTCAAATAAAACTAGGCCTCCGTCAAATTAAAAATAAGTTCAAAGACTTTCTGTTACAATTTCTTTCTTAAACTTTTGAGAGGAAAAATGTTAAAGGTGGCTCTGACGGGTCAGACTGCCTCTCGTTAAGCTTTAGGTCTTGTTACATCCATTCATACTGGATCCAAGAAACAGAAAATGCCTTTAGGAGTTTCATCTCGGACGCCCCAATTCCAAAACCAGGTGTGAGAAGCATCTTGTGAGGCCTTGCTCCACCAGCCCAGAGAACTGCAGGAAGGGAGCTGCTCTTTAAAACAAGCAGCAGAGGAAAGGTGGTTGAAATCCTCCTCCTGATAAAGGTCTGTCTTACCATGAGAAGCTCTCATTGGGGACAGCTGGTTCAAGGTGGGCTGAGGAGAAGACATCAGACAGCGGATGGTCCACCTCTGGGGTTCAGGGCTAAGGGGTGGCATCAGTTCTCATTGCATGGCCTTGCCTTGTGCGTTCATAATTGCTCTCCCGTAGTGACCTTCTTCACGCTTCTTGTCATCATCTCCATCAACTACTAATGGAACGTTACTCTTGGTAATGTTACTGTAAAGAAGTGAGAGAATTTGTTCTGTTTCCTGCCCTTTTCAGTGTGAGATTTAGTCTGGCCTACTCTTCAGTAAAGTGGTTTGTAAACTGAACAAGCCCTCATGGTCATCACAGTTCTCTTCAGGTAATAAAAGTAGTAGTGCTCACCTTCCTTGCAGAAATGCCAATGTGAACAAGATCAGCAGCCATGAAAAAGTGTATCTTGAGTTCCTTTTGGCTTCCCATGGATTAAATGCCACCCCCCTGAAGGACATCTTTTAACGTCCCTCTGAATGCAGTCATAAATGGAACAGAGATAGAGAAAAAACTCTCCTGACTATGTTTTAATCCCAGGACGTGTAAGGTCACGCTTGACTTCTCTGAATGAATGCTGAAAAAAAAGCTTTTGGTTTTTTTTCATTAATTGCTAAGTGTATGTGAGAGGCTTTGCGCTGCAGTAACTGTTTCAAAGGATATTAAGCTAAGTTGTCCACAAGAAAAACATGGCAGAGGGGAGCTTTAGCTTTGAAATCTTTATTTTATGTTTTTTTCTGAGAGCTACTTTTTGGTGCAGCGATGGTTCGAGGCTTACCTGCTGTTAGTTGCACCACTATCAAGTCAGGAGAGTTACAGACTAAACATGCCTAAATGAAGCAGAATTTCGTTCTTAGTTCAGTATCTATGGTTCAGATAATTATGTTCTTATTTCTGTCTTTTCTTAGGAATTTTCCTCTGGCAAAATTGAATGTTTCAATGGACACTGTTTAAGATCAATGAGAAAAAACATGCCACCCTGTTCAGACTCTAGCTTTGACAAAAGCATGGAAATACTAAGTGAAAATGTCAATCGAAGACACTTTACAAGGTATTGTATTTCTAGATGTCCAACCTCTGTTGAATTTATGGAATGAAAAGGAAAATGAAAGTATGCACAATGAGTCATATCGTGATACATCTACAGCTGAAAATCTGTGGGGGAATATGATTATGTTAATGTCAGTGCCAGTATCTTAGGACTAGAATCACTCAACTCCTTTGAGATCCCTCCTCCACTCTGGTTACTGAGATATTATTTGTTCCATTGAGACTTCACGGTTAGCAGGTTAGGAAATGTTTGCCCTTATGAAACTGCACATGGGGCACAGCAAAATCCTTCTTGTGGTCCATAGGCTTTTCTTTGCAGGACGTGAAGCACTGGCTTATAAAAACTTGGTGAAGTTGCCTAGTCCTGAGGGGGAACTGTATGATGCAATAGTATTCTTTGGACAATAGAATACTTCTGTGTAATAATTCTAATACAATAATATTTTTCTCCTTTCCTCTGTCCTCTTTCTTAATGTAGGCAGTTGGCAAAGCCCAAATCAGACTCAAAAAAAGAAGACTATAAAAAAGGTAAGTAGTAGTAATTCCTTAGAATCTCTTTACACCCTGTTTTCTGAGAAGGATTGCACTTGATCGCTCTTATCTGTTTGACTTGGCCCCCAAAACTTTTGATACCATCAGCCAAAATCAGCTGAAGTTGTGAGAAGACAGAGAATTTCCATGGGTTTTACATGGAGGGAGGTGCAAAGAGGAGGATGTGCTGTTAATTCCCTGCAGGCTCAGGTGAATGCAGTGTGAATTGCAGCCTGCTATCAGGCACTATTGATTCCTTAGGTCAGGTTTCTTTGTGATATGGATTTTCTGGAGTCTGCGGGACACAACATAACTGAAAATTGTTCTTGCAAATAGGAGGGAGTACTGCAGTATTATACATTATAATGTACATGAGTTAAAACATATTTCAGTCCTGAGGCACACAACCTCCCTGATGTTGGGAAGGTGCCACTGAAGTTGTGTGGTTTACCTGGGAACTGACTAGAACTGAGTACACATCAGGCTGGGTTCTGGGAGGCCACTTGCTGGCAGCTGGGAAAATCCCTGAGGTCCAGGCAGTGTCCTGCCAGCCACATGCAATGCTGAAACGCACTTTGCGGTAGGAATTCAGCTTCTAATTGTGTGTTGCAAATTGTTATTTACTGTGCTCAAACTTACTTTTACAGTTAGTGATGATGAGATCAAAGAATAGCTGTGTTTGCATTAAGACGGTGATGTATCTGCTACTCTCTCACTGACCCTCTCTTCACTGTTTTAATGACAGTGCAAGTAACGAGCCCATGTCGAAGGACGCTGTGTGGTAAATAGTGGGCAGATCTTTTTATATACCAGGCAAGCGTTCAAGTTCTTTGGTATTTGGGAGTTTATCTTGAAGCATTTCTTATCTTCTAGAGCTTTTGTCTCATAATGCAGAAAATGAAAGTGATGCATGCTTAAACAGTGTGCTAGAAACATGTCTTAAGAGACTTCCCAAATAAACATTTTTTAATTTTATTTTTTTTTCAAAACCCCCCCCCCACTATTAGATATAATTTTACATTAACAGTAAAAACATCTTGGAGAGAAGAGATTCGTTGTTTTCACTTTTCCAGAAAGAAGTAACTTGAATAAACTTGCCTCCTGCATGGAACAAAAGTTGCCTGTTTGTTTTCATCAGATTTGCTTTGCAGTCTATTAAGAAGTTGCTATACAAGTCATGCTTTTAAGCAGGTAGTTTAAACATCAGTAATTTAAGTTGAATGGCAATAAATTATACTTTAGTATTTAAATTAAAAAATCAATCCACTACAGTTTTTTTTTACATTTTACTAGAGTGATGGTGCAATACAGGAGAAAGCTTATTTTCTGTCTCAAAATATTTTATATATTAATGCATTTTAGTCACCAGAACACTGAAGACCAAAGCTGATGCAAAAGCTGCAGAACAAGTCCGTGAAGAAAACGGTCATTTGGAGTTCCGGCGAAGCTGCAAGCTCCCACAAAGTCATTACACCACTACAAATCAATCTGCTTTGTTTGACAAACTTATAACAAAGTAAGTGTGTGTTTTTCATCATCTCGGAAAGCTACTAAAGCCTCATTAGCAAGTCTTTATGCTACGGCATAGTGTCGGCCAGGGACTTTCTCCTGACAGCAGAGAAAGGTGGTGTTATTCCTGGCAGCAAGGGCTAGATGTCTTCACTGGTTACGCTGAGACTTTTGTACGTACATGATGCATCCTTGTGATAAGTGCTGGGCTGCAGGTAGAGTTCCGTTGGGGTTGCACGGCTTGGAACTTGTGGGATGTTGTTACCAACCTCCAACATTCCATTGCCACTGATCCGGTAGGGTCTCCTCCTCTTCCTCAGCCTGCACCGGTATGTCCTGAAGTTATTGTTGATACATTGATCTGTGTAAGGCCTGGGCAGTAAGTACTTCACAACCAAGCCATTAAACCCGAGTTTTTGGAAGTAAGTGCTTGTGGCTGTTTCCAAGTCTGAGAGGGTGTATGGGAGGATGTGCCTGTAAGGTGCCTCATGTGTAATGAATTTGGGCACAGCCAAATTGGCCCCTGGTGTCTTCATTTTGGGATTGGCAGTTACAGAGAGATCTACATACCAGAGCACCTTCTATGTATGGGATAGGTTGGTTTATGTATTGTCTTGGAAACCAAAAGGATCCCTTAAGTTGTTACTTTTAGTAGCTTTAACTTGCTGTCTAAATTAATTTTCTTAGCATCAGAAATGCTTTCATTTTTAATTACCTTTTCTTCCATGCTTATGAATATCTTTTTGATGCTTGGTTGAATTAAGATGCTGAGGGAAGCTGGATACAGCCAGACTGAAGTAGTCCTAGAGTTTCTGCTTGTCTGTCCATGGCTTAGTTCTCTTTGTGAAGCCCAAATTGACATTGTTTTCTGAAAGGTTTGTGAAGTGTAACAGCAGCGGGGTGTTTCTTCCAGTGTATATAGTCATGGAAAACCAACACAAAACTTAAATTACAGTTAAGAGAAGAATGACTAAAGTGAACTAAAAATGACTTAATGCTATCATGCAGAGAAATTTAAGCGCTATTAAAAACTGCCATAATTTCTCTCTGTTATTTTACTATAATCTTCAGAATTCTTTTTTTCCCTACTAAAACAGGTTATTTTTTTTTACTGTGTTGAGTGAGAGGAGAAAATGAACCTGGAAACAGTGTACATTTGCAAATCCTCAAATGCTTATTCTTAAATCACTGTAAAGTAAACATTTGACCCAATTTCTAAGTAGTGTTTAAAAGCTTGGCTAAGTGTCAATGACTCTTGCTTTGTGCATGCTATATTAAAATGTCATACTGATTGTGTGTACTGTTTTACATGTTGTTGGGGTTTTTTTGTACTCGCCTATCTTTGCTCTTACATGTCAATATTTTATCATAGCACTGCAGAAGCAGTCTTGCAAAAAATGGATGACATGGAGAAGATGCGTAGACGGCGAATGATGGATGACCTTGGGGTGTTCCATGATGCAGAAGAAGTAAATAATAATTTTTTTACTATTTTTGTATAAGTAGTGTATTTCACAAATGGAAATTATTTAGTTGTAATTTTAATTTAGCTGAAATAACTTCTTCCAAAGAATAGTGTCATCTAAAATAATATGTGGGTTTGCTCTCTCATTGTAATTTTTGACATCTTAATGTTATGGTCATACTACAGATGCACTCTAAGGGTGGAGGAAATATCTTCTTCAGAAGATATGAAATAGCAGTGATATGCTGAAATACATGTCTTCTACACTTTCTGAGTTGTCTTTTGATTTTTGAATGGACACTATTTACTAAAGACTGAATACATTGATGTCTACATGATCTGTGTTTGTTCTTATGTCAGCCTTTCCCGTGAGTTTAAGTACTGTTTTATCCCTAGAGGAAATTATGTTAAAATTATATACGGCAATCGTATTTTCTCTGTCTTAGTTTCACTCTACTAAGTTAAGTTCTTCTATTGTCCTTCTGAATGACAGCCACTTCATTCTTTAAACATCTTCATAGGCTGCTTTCATAGTTTTTTGTTGAGATCTGAATTATTTTTTTCCTTTTAATGAAACTAGAATTGTCCATAGTACTTTGTGCATCATCTCTCAAAAGCCCATGTGATTTTTTTTTGTCTGTTAGAAATTGCTTTTTCCGGCTTCTGCCACACTCTTGGATGATTAATCTGTGATTAATTGATACACTCGGTTTTGTATCTGGATCAACGTTTAACTGTTACATGTACTAAACTCTTTGAGGGCAGAAATTCTTGTTACTAATCCTGGGTGCCAGAATGATGAATTTAATCTTTTATGTATAAGGAGTGTCTTGATAACGTTACTATATAGGCACCAAATATGCCCTTATCAGGTTTTCTGCATATGTGAATGATCTTTCTTGTTTCTTTTAATTAGGAAAACCTTGACATGTACTCTCGAGGAAAGAAAGAAGTCCAAAGAGCTGACAAAGAAATAGCTGATAATCAAGGTAACATTATAGATTAGCTCTGTTTTACATTTTCTTTAACTTTGCTCTAACCAAAAGCCTTGTCTTTAAACAATTGAGATGAGCTGAACTATTGGATGTTTTTCATCTATTAAAAAAAAAAGTCTGTATTGCTGTTGACATTACAAGCCATAGTCATGGACTGTAGGGCTGTACTGTTGTGAGCTCAGAACATGTATTCAGGAAAAAAAAAATAGGTGCTTTTCCAAAATGCTTACAAGATAAAAGGCAACAGATGGTCGTGGACAGGTGGGAATACAAAGAAATGGACGGTATTACTCAGAATGAGAAAGAGTGATCTCTCTACAGCAGGAGCGTGACAGTTTTTTTTCATGGTTGTGAGCAGCACAGTAAGGTAGGCTGCCAGATGTGTGGGGAAAGCTGCTCCCAAGCGTGAAGATCAGCAGGGGAGAAGATAGTGGTGTTCATTTTTGTGTTTAGCAGGTATCAGGGGAAGCTGCTCTCCAGGCCTGTAATTAGGAGCCGTCATCCCAGCACTCAGTGGGAAATAACGTGAGGAATAAGGTTAAATCATAATAGGCCATATTAACTTTGTGTTTGAAGTGAGGGGGAAAAACTTCAAAGATTTAAGGAGAATGATAGCTGTGATTAAGGCAGTTGTTCTGACAATCCTTGTAGGAGCTTTCTGGGTGGAACAGAATGGGGTGTGTCTGTACTTAAGGACAGAGAAGGATGTGATGGTAGTCACTACCAGTCAGTGGTAGGTGTTGTGATAGATCACCTCTGCATACCCACATCAGGGCTCAGAGAGACAGTGGCATGAGGGGGAGCCCAAATAATACCCTGCAGGGCTACTCCTAGGCCTATCAGCCCATCAGAATGGCAGGACGGGACCCAAATCAAGGAGGAAGAGCCACCTTGTCTGGGCACGGCAGTGATGCCAGAGTAATTTTTCAGTTTTCCATGTTCTGTCTGTATATCTTGTGTAACTTATCTTGGATTCAGAAAGCAGTGCAACCTTTTTTTTTTGGGGGGGGAGGGGGAGACCCGGGGGGAGAAAAAAAAGGGTTAGCACTTCCTAAGGAATCAAATTAAGTAAATTTTAGTGAGCAGGTAGGTGAGCAGATCATGTATGTTCCTCATCTGATGTCCAACTATTAACATGAGAAGGTATTATTGAAAATCTGCTGCAAAAACTCTTGGTTTTTGCATTCCTACCATCTTTCTTGAAAAAAATTCAGGTAACTGTACAGAAGCTAGTGGCACAAACTATGCATTTTACATTATTTTCTGGTTGGGGAAGTTGTCACTTGCCCGTTACTGGGCATGTAATCTGTGGCAGAGCTAGGACTTAGAGCTGGATTACCACACCATAGTCTTACCACTATAGAGCATTAAAAACATTTCCATGAAACACTTTGTCAAAATAACAAGGAATGACTTTCTGAAATAGTGGTTCTCACAGGGGCTGCATCTAGCTAAGCAAGATGATGGAATTGTTGTTAGTAAAACTGATGAGAAGTCACCCAGCAATTTCAGGGAGGACAGAAGAAAATCTATGTGTATGCTCCCCGTGTTTTGTAATTTCCAGAATGTGTCTTGCATAAATCGGTCTTTAGGTTTTGCAGGTTTTCAGATCTATTGTGTTATTTACCTGAATGTAATAGTAAAACCTACAGGCATCTGGGTAGTGCATTTTGAATGTAATAAAATTGCAACAGTACTTAAACAGTTTAATTTTGTGTTGCGGAATTGTAGTTTCGTCAGAAGAAAGTGAAGAGAAGGAAGATGATGATGGTGAAGACACTCGAAAGCGTTACGACTTGCGACAGAGGAAAACTGTTGAGCGCTATCAAGCTCCATTGGAAAGTAGGTTATACCCACAGTGTCTCTTAAGAGTTAATTTCTTGCATATAAGAGATAGGGTTTTTTAATGAAAATATATACACACACTCAAGTTCTATTTAAATTTCTTACCTTCATTCTGCAAGTAAATTTTATTAAATGTGTGTATCCTGTGCACATTTGCCATTTGGCATGCTTACTGTGGTTTTTCAGTAAAACAAATGTCCTGTCTATCCTTGAAATCTTACTCTTGTGGTTTTCAGTTCTCCTTTAAAAGCAGGTGTGTGCTTTTTCACTTCTACTGTGAACTGATTTTAAACCCCGCCCCCTCCACACACCCCCCAATCACTTGAAACTTTCCCTGAAATTAGAGATGGTTGAAACATCACACTGTCTGCCTGTTTCATTATCCTCAACATTCTTAAACTTGTTTGTAACGTTATTCTGTATTCTGTGCTTCCAACAGAACCAAGACAACGTAAGATATATTTTTCGGGCCAGTCTTCACCTGTTAGACAGAGATACCCGTTTAGAAGTGCTCAGTCACAAGGCTCTTGCTGTAAAAGAACTAACAGGTTGGTGTGTGGTTAGTCATAGTTCTTGTTTGCATCACTGAATAATGCTTTCAAGGGGTTTTGGATTGGTGGCAATTCCAGAATAATAGTGTGATTGCTGCTGTGGTAGCCTGAGGATGTAAAGAAAGCAAATATTGGGGAGGGAGACTATACTTTTTATTAACCATTAGATTTTTTTTAAATGCCATTATTTGTGACTGATAAGGTGATTATGGAGGTTGTGGCTGAGATTGTGTAACTGAAATGCTTTTGTTCTGGAACTGAAGCCACAATTTCCCTGTGAAAATCCTACACTATTTTTTCTTAGAATTTAGAAATTTAGTTAGAGGGAGAGCCTTATGGAAGTTTTAGTGAGTTTTTTTTTTTTTTAATCAAGTACTGATTGTTGTTTCTCCAAGTGAAACTCAATTTGGGGTGTGCGTGTGTGAGAGAGAGAGATTGGACAAAATGAGTAATGTGTTTATGAAATTTCTTTGCAAAATAAACATTCTACCTTCCTAAGAAAAAAATAAAATATTGCTGTCACAACGTAAATCATGTAATGTACCTTGAAATTGGATTCATAAGGAGTACAATGATCTATAAACTTAATAGATCTCAAAAAGAAATTCTGATATAGAATTCACTTAAATTTTAATGTTACTTAGTGTGTACTTTAATTTTTGTACTTGTTTGTCTAAATGTTTGCAGACGGAGACACGCAGTTCACAACAGTGATTCCACATCCTCTTCCTCATCATCCTCATCTGATGATGAAGAGCATTTTGAGAAGCATAGGAAGCACAGTCATAACAGAGATTTGACAAGGTGAATGAAATTGGAGAATAGGGGAGAGAGAAAGCTACTGGGTCAGAGTTTGTGTCTGCCTGACTATGAAGTGTTGTTCTCTTCATCTTGTACAGTTTCTAAATGGTGGCAATATTTAATCATATCTCTTGGTACTGGTGACTTTAACTGGACTCTCTAAAATTGGATTTTTAGAATTCACTTCTAATAAGCAATTTGATTTCTAGGCAGAAAATGGGGGGAGGGACACTTTTATGTAATTTTTTTAATGTAACATTTGATACTGCTCCTATGCTTTATGGTAGTCTATTCAGAAAGAAAACCATCATAACAGAAAATGTTATAAATTGAGGAAATGATGGAGGTTTTGTTATTTAACAAGTGCTCTAGAAAAACTATTTCGATAACAGTCTAACAGATAAGTTTTAAGCCTGTGTGTATCTTCAGGCACACACATCCCAAAGTCCTTGGGAAGGACCAGCAGTGGTGGGCAGCCTTTATAATTTTTGTCCACGCTGAAATAAGCATCCCTTGGGGCTGTAACTTTTTGAACGTAGAAGCAAAAAACCTTTGAAAGATGTCAGTGGGTTTTGAGGGGTTCTTCTGTCAGACAAATCAAGGTCAGTTCACGGTCTCCAAATACGGAATAACTTGCTTGAATTCATGTATGTGCTGTGTTGAGTGGCATGGATATTCATAAGCACTCAGAGTTGTTAAGATAATGAGCTCAGTTTAATGTCTGGAGTGACCATTTTCCTTTACTTATAGGTGTTAAATGTAAGCCAATTTGAACAAATATTTAGCTATTTAGGAAGTTTATGCTCATTTATGAGGCTGTCTGCATTCACTTACTGTAATTATAAGAGCAAAAATCTTCTAGCTGCATTTTAAATTAGAAAGCACCTTTCTCTTTCTCCTTAATTCAAACCAGATGCCTTCCACTGAACTTTCGGAAAGATGATTTAAAGGGAATTCACAAGGATCGAATTAAAATTGGAGCGAGTCTGGCTGATGTTGATCCGATGCAAATAGATTGTTCGGTAGGTATTTTTAGTTCATTGTGTCCATGAGATGTTTCCAGTGTTTATGAAAGCTCTCAATAACGTGCTGTCTACACCTACCTTGGTCTACAGTTTTCTCACAAGCAATTTGAAAATCGCCCAGAACGTTTTCTTTCTGCTGACATACAACTTCTGATGGAACCTTACAGAGCTTGCTGCTTTCTTTAACATATAAAATGTGTTCTTTTGAATTTATCTTTAGGTTCGGTTTGATGGTGTGGGTGGTCTTTCTGACCACATTTCAGCTTTAAAAGAGATGGTTGTTTTTCCATTGCTTTATCCAGAAGTCTTTGAGAGATTCAAAATTCAACCTCCAAGGTAACAGACATTGTTTAAAGCTATAAATTCTACTTCACCCGTTTCAGGGGAACCTTCAACTGATGTATCAATATGTTTCTGTCCTTCAAAATTTTCAGCCACGTTGATGGAGTTTTTTAGCAGTAGTAAAAAGTGATTTCTTAAAAATGGATAGAATCTAGAACCTGTTTATGTTCAAAGATTTACTGTGTAGAGAGAATATGCTTTAAAAGTGTCTTGACTTTAAAAGGTGGGGTTGGTGTGGTTTTGGCTTGAATTCTATGTGTAGTCAACTTAATTAGTTCATCAGCACAAATGAATCACTTACTTGCAGTCAATGGTAATTTGTTGCTTGGAAGTCCAGCTGTCTGTCCTCCAGACTGTCTCTTTTTTCAAGTGTTCAAGTATCAATTTCACAATTGATAGGACTTGCAATTAGAACTTTGTAGTATTTGCTCGATTAGAATCTGTCCACTTCTTACACAGCTAAATTTGTTCTGCATTGTGAAATGAAATTATTAGAGATTTAATTGTTAGCTTTATGTATACTTGGTCAGCTAAGCTCAATCATGGTACATTGAAATATGACTTCAAATTCGAGTAATTCGAGTAAATTTTGAGTAACTTAAAAAATATTATTGTCCTGGTTTCAGTTGGGACAGAGTTAATTATTTTTTTCTTAGTAGCTGCTTGTGTTTTGCATTTAGTATGAGTACAATGTTGATAATGCATAATGTCTTAGTTGTGCTAAGTAATATTTATAGTAAGTCAAGGACTTTTCAAGTTTCCCATGGAAGCTGAGAGCGAGCATGATGGGACATCATGCTCAGTATATAAATGGGGGTTGGCCAGGGGGCAGGGATATCTGCAGTCATTGCTCAGGATGCGCTGGACAGTGGGTGGTAACAGCAATTGGTGTTGCATCACTTCATTTTCTATATACTTTTACCTTTCTTTTACTGCTGGAAGGCACTTCTGAGGAGAAGGATCTGGGGATTCTGGTAGATAATATACTAACCATGAGCCAGCAATGTGCCCTTGTTGCCAAGAGGGCCAATGGAGCCCTGGACTGCATAGTGAAGAGCGTGGCCAGTAGGTTGAGGGAGGTCATTTGCTCTGTCTACTCTGCGCTACTGCATCCAGTTCAGGGCTCCACAGTTCGAGAGAGACAGGGAACTACTGGAGAGAGTCCAGCGGAGGGAAACAAAGATGATTGAAGGATTGGAGCATCTCCCTTATGAGGAAAGGCTGAGAGAGCTGGGACTCTTGAGCCTGGAGAACAGAAGGCTGAGGGGAGACCTTGTTCCTGCTTCTAAGTATCTGAAGGGTGGATTGAAGGAGGATGGAGCCAGACTCTTTTCAGTGGTTCCCAGTGACAGGACGAGGGGCAACGGGTATGAGCTGGAACACGGGAAGTTCCATTCAAAGATGAGAAAAAACTTCTTTAGGGTGAGGGTGCCAGAGCCCTGGAACAGGCTGCCCAGGGAGGGTGTAGAGTCTCCTTCTCTGGAGACCTTCAAGCCCCGCCTGTATGTAGCCCTGAGTGATGTGATCTGGGCAATCCTGCTTTAGCAGGGGAGTTGACTAGATGCTCTTTGGAGGTCCCTTCCAACTCTGACAATCCCATGATTCTGTGATTATTATTATTTTTCTCTTCCATTACTGTTCAACTAAACTGTCTTTATCTCAACCTACAAGGTTAGGGCTTTTTGCCTTTTTGTCTCATTTTCCCTCGTCTGCGGCAGTTGAGGGCAGGGGAGTCAGCAAATGGCTGTGGTCCTAGTTGCCAGCTGTGGTTAAACTATGCCAATTACAAATAATGAAAAGAAAAGCTTTTAGTGTTTTGCTTCTTTATTCATTGCAATTCTTTTTGAAAGGTCAGTGGATTGGCTTTTCTTATTGATACTTATCTCAACTATCCAAGCTTTAGGCTTCCTTCCTATGTATCTTTAGCAATGTATGGTCTGGGAGACAAAATCCAGTAACTTCTTAAAGGAAAATGAAATGCTTTACTATCAAATCTTGTCTTTTGTGAAAACAAGAACAAATATGCAGTGTATCATTGAAGAATGAACTGACAATCCATAAGTTAGCTCTATCTCACGTTCTGAACTGAAGTTTGTTCGTGTTGGACCCCCACTATGCTGTAACCACCCCTTTTAGCTTGTCAGCAGTTGTGGAAATGCCCTTCTGGGACACTACAATCTTTTCTCAAGGTTTTGTATATCTGCATTATCCTCTTTACTCATTTCATTTACTGCCCTGTTGAATTGTGTAAGCACTGAAGTACTCAAGACTTCCATCTATTTGACTATCACACTTCAGCTGTTAGCGCTGTCTTATACATGATGTATTTTGTTTAGGAGAGAAGGGCTCTGTGTTTTAGGGGTGGAGGTTGTAAGGATATTTTTTTTCTTACATTAATTATTATTATTTTTTTTTAATTGCAGAGGCTGTCTATTCTATGGTCCTCCAGGGACTGGAAAGACACTGGTTGCTCGTGCACTTGCTAATGAATGTAGCCAAGGTGACAGGAGAGTGGCCTTTTTTATGAGAAAAGGTGCCGACTGCCTCAGTAAATGGGTAGGGGAATCTGAAAGACAACTTCGCTTATTGTTTGATCAGGTAAGATTGAAACATGCTGTGTGTTCTGTCCAAGGTGTAACTAATTTTCTGTGGTCAGTATTTTTAAGGAGGAGAACTCACTTTTTTTTTGTTTTGTTTTGTCTGTTCCTTCCACTGAAATGGCATTTTCAGTGTTTCCTTTTTCAGTGGGGATTTTAGGGGCTTGAAATCTTGAAATGTATTGGAAAAGATTAGTAATACAAATAAGACAATCTGGTAAAGCAACCTTCTCTGCCCCACCTCAAAAAAACAAACAAGCAAACAAACCCTGCAAAAACTAACCACAAAAAGGGTTGCAGGAGGCAAGAAATGGTGGCTTTGGATCAGAGGGAAGCAGATGTAGGGTGAAAGCGTGGTCATTAGAATTCGTAACGGAAGCTTGCTTTCAACACCTGTAATTGAATTAAGTCCTAGCTCTGTGCTTGGTGGTTGCCAAATAGCTTTACAAACTACTGGTATGATTTATTTTCTGTCACCCAGTCTCAGTGGGTTGACATAGGCTGCTGTCTTCTATTATTCGAGCCACTTACTCCATTAGCTCTGTTAGTAGAGATGCCTGATGCTAGTCTAAAAAATCTAGTTCCAGTGACTTTCCAACCATAACGTTTTTCATGCATTTTCTCCTTAAAATAGAGCTGGTTTACTTATATCAGTATTCCTCTGTTTTTATTCTAGGCCTACCAGATGCGACCTTCAATTATTTTCTTTGATGAGATAGATGGTCTTGCTCCTGTGCGGTCCAGTAAACAAGACCAAATTCACAGGTAGTACTTTTTTTGTATCTATATAGAAGCTGCTTGATCTTTGTGAAAAGAAGACCATGACCTATTTAACATTGTGACACGTTCATTTACCCTGAAAACCAGTAATTCAATGGTACTAAATTTCAGATTATTATTAAACAATAATTGCAAACAATTCACTACGCTTGATGTTAGCACAAGGCCTGTGTTATCTATTTTTTTGTGTCTTAAAATTTTACTAATCAGCGTCTCATCGGTTAAAAGCTTGTCCTTTTTGAGTGATCATTGGAGAAGGTCATGTAGAATGTAATAAAACTTACTAAACCAGTGAATGAACATTATATTTTTCTGGTAGCTCTATTGTGTCCACACTTCTGGCACTTATGGATGGCTTGGACAGCAGAGGAGAGATTGTGGTTATTGGAGCCACCAACAGACTGGATTCCATAGATCCGGCTTTACGAAGACCCGGGCGCTTTGATCGAGAGTTCCTCTTCAGCTTGCCAAATAAAGAGGTCAGAATTAAAACTTAACCTGAATGCTAATGTGGCAAAGTCCATCTTTATAACAAACCCATGTAACAAAGCAGTACTACAGAGCAGTTAAAGTCGAAACCAGTATTGTCTGACTTGGACAAAAGAGGGATATCTTGAGAGACTGTTATACTGTGGAGGGCAGATCTAGTACTGAATATATAGGATTGGGATGATTTCAACAAGTAGTTAGTTCTATAATTTGTTTTGGTTTCACTGTGATGAGCCAAAAAAATGGGATGCTGCTAGTCATTGAAACGTTTAAGAAAGAACGAACGTATGAATTAGCTGTAAGTTACTGCTGTCTCATCTTGAAAATGAAAGAAATGCCATGGACACAAGAATTCCTTTTTGCTAACAAAAACATTTATCAAGGCTGGTGCTGCAGCAAATTGAAATTTATCCTTCCCAAAGCGGTTCACGTTTGCTTATTTATTTATCCACTCAGGCATTTTCACCCTGAAGTGCTCTCAGTTCTTGGTGTAGGGATGGATAGGGGATGTATCTAAGGGATGTACTTAGATACCTCGAAGTATTTTGGGATCTGAGATTCTTACTGGTCGTTACTAACTGGGAATTGAACAAAGATGTGAAGTCCACTATGAAGGTGCAGCAGGGCTTAGGAAGCTTCTAGTTAAATGGCTATAGCTAAGTGATGAAAAAATAAGCATACAGCAACCAAAAAATATGGAGGGGCCAGGGGGGGGAGAGAAAATACTGTGTAAAACTGCAACCCTCTTTCTGTGGGTTTTCTCTGGCTCTGGCTATCACTGCTACTTTTTCTTTTATTAGCACATTTTGGGGAAAGGATAAAATGCTTATTGGATTGAAAGCTACTAAAAGTGCACTAGAGAGTGTATTTAAAACAAACATTTGTTTACAGTTTTTACCTGCTTTCAGGAACAGGGGAGGAGGTGTCATGAAGCATATAACATGATTCCCTACTCTGGAAGAATTCTAGAAATCTGCCATAATTAATCTTTGTACCAGGAAAACACTTGGATGAAAGTCTTGCTAAGATCAGAGATGAAGATAGGCAACATTTGACATTTTCTTGATCAGTGACAGCAGTTTGAGTTGTAATTACTGTTCTTTGTAGTAATTGTAGCAATTTGAAATGCAGTGCTAGGACTGTTTTCCTTGAATGAACTGGCAGAAAAGCAAATTTGATGAACTAATGACAATGTCACAATGAAATTTTGCTAAATTTGAGATAATTTTCTTTTATGAAAAAAATCTCAGTTTACAGATAAGTTTTTTTATTACCATTTTCACCTCAGAATCATTAGGTCTCATACCTGGGTAAACTTAATTTTTATAGAAGCTATAAAGGCCTTTTATTCCACTGCAGGCCCACAGAAAGAGTTTAAAATAACAAATTGAGAACCATTAAATTTCCTGCTTGAAAAAGCAGGGAGCATATTAACTGAACTTTACAATACTTAAGACTTTACCAGAGAAGTATTTGTATTAATGTGAGGGTTTTGGGGGAGAGGGGGTTGTGTTGTTTTGGTTTTGTGTTGTGGTTTGGTGGGGTTTTTTTTGTTTTGTTTTTTAAGAGAAAACTTATGACAAACTAAAATGCAACCACTTTGTTTCCAGGCTAGAAAAGAAATTTTCACGATTCACACACGGGACTGGACCCCTAAGCCACTGGACTCGTTCCTTGAAGAGCTTGCTGAAAAATGTGTTGGTAAGTTTGAAAACAAAACGAGTTACTGCCTGTGACTGAGTCCTAAGGAATTTGAGCTTGTACCAGGTGGTACCCGAGCTCTTACACCTTGCTGCAGAGTGAGGCCATGGGGCAGCTGGCACGCCTTGGGAGCAAAGTTAGATACTACTTTTAAATTACTTTTTTTTGTCTCTCAGAACATTAAGTGGGTTTTGGGCATCTTCCTCAGGATCCCAGTTCTGTTTAGGAGGCTGCTTTGTAAGCACCAGGTTATGCACGTAACAAAACTTCTTTGCAGTGCAGTAACTCTTCAAATTCTCTCTGAAGCAGTTAACTTTTGGCTGCGTACAAAGTCTTTCAGTGTTGCACTATGGAAACCTTGGCCTTGACTTCCGTGTTGCCTGGGACTGACATAATGTTTGATTCTTGTTTTGTTTATTAGGATACTGTGGTGCTGATATCAAATCCTTATGTGCTGAAGCTGCCCTCTGTGCTTTGCGCCGCCGCTACCCTCAGATATACAGAAGTAGCGAGAAACTGCAGTTAGATATCGCTTCTATTAAAATAACAGCAAAGGATTTTGTCATGGCTATGCAGAAGACCGTTCCTGCTTCACATAGGGCTGTGGCTTCACCTGGGCGAGCGCTCTCCTCTGTTTCCAAGCCACTGCTTGAAAACACACTGGCAAGAATTCTACAAGCCTTGCAGAGAGTGTTTCCCCATGCAGAGCTTGCGCTAAAGAAGGACCAGCAGCAAGGTATAGTGGTAGCTTTCACTTCTTTAAAATTCTGCCAGAGCGAAAGCTTCAAATCTGTGCAATCAGCATACACAAACCTCTCAGCCGTAGCGACAGCAGAATGTTATAATATGCATGTGCATGCCTTTATTTCAGGAATATCATGCATCATTTTTATTCTGGATTCTAAACTGAGCACCTTGTATCTGAGAGTAGCTAACATAATTATAATTTGTAAATATGGATCTAAGGCTTCATGTATGAGGCACCTCTTTCAACATAAATGTTTAAATGGGGGGAGAAGAGCATTTTTCCAGGAATGCTTCCAGTTCCCACCTGAAGAATGGCAGGACCGCAACACAAGTATAAGTGGATTAAGCTAAATACTGTTTTAGCTCTCGTGATTTTTAACCACAGGCTCTTAATTTAAATGTTTGTGGATCACACTGTACACTTGCACGTGAGATCAATTTTAGTAGTGTGTACTGGGGCTTGGCTGGCATAGCATATGTGACCTCATGCTCCTGACTGCATCAGTCCTGATCAGGTTTAGTCTGTCAGTTGGTGAGAGCAAATAAACAGATAAATTCCCTCCACTCATGATTAGTGGAGATCCGTGGTTAGTTGTTAGGCTAATCCCTTGAGAGTATTCTACCAGTATTAGTCCCAGTAGAGCTGGGAGATACATTTGCATTGGTAAAATAGGGGCACAAATCTACTGACAAATTAAAGCAGAGAGGCTACAGACATCCCCTCTCCGTTGCCTGCCTTCCTCCTCCTTTGGTGATCTTTGAGGAGCCATCTTTAGGCGATGTGTTGGTCTGTCTAGTAGTCCTAGACAAATATAAGTCTGTGGCCACCACATTCACTTGCAGTGGGGGAACCTGCTCCAGCAGGACGTGGCCTTGTTGGATTTTTCAGGTGTCTAGGAACTACAGAGGTTGTTCCTAATCATCTTTATTGTACAGAAAAAAACCTCGAAGTTTTCACCAACAGAGTGATAATCCTTATGCAAATCATGGGACTTAGGACAGCTTTGTAGAGACTTGTGCTATCTCCTTAGGTCTATGGTAGGATGAACTCTTCAAAAAATACCATTCAGCATGTGCCCTCAAATGAAGAAATACAAGATAAGGAGTTTCCAGCACAGATTTAGAAGCTGCATTAAAGCAAGAACGAGATACAGACTATTCAAGAAAGTTAACAAGCCTCTCTTGTCTTTCAGACAGTTTAAATCATATTTTAAGAAATTATACCGTTGATAGTGATGAGGAATCACCATCAATCTTTGAAGATAAGCCAACACATAAAATGCCTGATAGACAAAATGAAGAATTCCTCAATTTTAGCAGGTAAACGTTTATCCCATTTATGTTCACGTTTTTAAGATGGCTGGGTCTGTAAGGAGTTATGGTGTGACAGGAGTCACAGTGTGTGTGGGGGTGGGTGGTCAGTATTTGCAAGAAGTAAGCATGAAGATCCAGCTGCGTACTGATGTTCTGATGGAGTACACTGCCAAAACCCATCAAACTGAACTGCCCAGCCCTCTTTTTCTAAGTCAAAGTGCTACACAGGCTATTAGAACACGTTGACTTAACCCACGGTATTCCTTGAAAGACTTAAGACTGAAGAAATGCACTGTCTGTCCTTCTAGCTTAAAAAAAGCCATATGGATTTGTGTGGCCACCTTTGCCCTTCTGCCTTCCAAGATTGTTAAACCAGTAGCAAATGATGTAGCAGAAAAAAAAAATAATTGAGAAATGGTGTGTTAAAACACTGAGAAAAACTTGAAGCACTTTTGCATTTTGTACCTCTAGCCTACTAAGTTTACATTAACCTTTTAACATTTTAATGTGGAAGTCATATAAGCCAACAGGTAAGAAAATAACTTGTGGTGATCTCTGTTGTTGATGATTTTTCTCAATTTCTATTGCTGTGGTGTCCAGAAAATCTTCTGAACTGCTGAGCTTTGTTAGGTCTCTAGGGTCTTTGACTTCAATCAGTAAAGGTACAATAGTATTGTGATGGAAAAAACAAATGCTCTTCACAAATGGGTTTCATGCTAGTAAAACAAGATTACTGTGAAGTTAATGCCCAGTTCAAAGTGAAACAATTTGACTTCACAAAATAAGCATAAATCTTCATGTAGTCAGTGTACTGTCATTTAAACAGTTTAATTGTGTACTTCTTTGGGTAACAGCTAATAAGTTTCGGTACCCACGTTAATTCTTTTCTAGAAATGTTCTGCTCCTTCCTTCCATGTCCAGTAACTATGGCCAAATTTCGGCTAAACTTGGCAGATGTAAAGATGTTACTTAAAACTCAGGACCTACTGAAAATTGGTGTGTGCAGGTGGGGAAGAGATCCAGATTGGTGTGTGCTGAGAGAGAGGGTTGGTTTTTTCCCCCGTATTGGGTTACTGACCAGTTGTTGTCTGTGTATTTAGCTGGACAGTCCCGCTGTGTGATTTAAGAGCTGTTACTTAACCCAGCCAAATGAATAGCAGACATGCTGGGGATTGGCAGGATTTCTTAGGGGCAGTGTGGTACAAGTTTGTAAGAAAATGGGCTTTGATACTCTTCCTGATCACAGACCAGCTTATTATTTGCTGGAACATGGAGAGTATTTACCTCCTCTGCCCCCTCACTCCCCTGCCCCCCAAAAAAGAAAGCCTATACAAAAATACTTTAGCATCTGTGTGCCTATTCATCACTTCATTTTTAAACTTGTTTTCTTCTTACTGTTCCAGAAATGCTTATTGCCAGCCAACATCTTGCAGGCCCCGGTTCTTACTATGTGGGGAGCCGGGATATGGGCAAGCTTCTCATTTGGCACCTGCAGTAATCCATGCCCTGGAGAAGTTTCCAGTTTATACACTAGACCTGTCTGTTTTGTTTATTAGTGTCACATCACCGGAAGAAACATGTGCACAGGTAGATTTTTTTCTCTTTAACCTCATAGGATTCATGAGTTGTATTTAAACAAGGTAATGGCAGTGGCCTGGTTTGAATGTGCTGTTATATTTACTTCTGTCTGAAAATCCACTTTTCTTCTAGATCACACGAT
Organism: Nycticryphes semicollaris; assembly: GCA_013400055.1. Lineage (NCBI taxonomy): Eukaryota > Metazoa > Chordata > Aves > Charadriiformes > Rostratulidae > Nycticryphes > Nycticryphes semicollaris. Next base: position 137,576 of record VXBJ01005094.1, read on the forward strand.
ACCAAATAAGGAGGTTGTATGTGGCCATATTTTCCATTCCAAATTAAATAGTGAGGGTGTTGCTAGCAGTTCAGGAAGTTGGGAGGTGCTGCTAATAAACCCCTTGTCATAGCAGAAAATCTCGGTGGGATCCAGAAAGTTGTTTTCATTGCTTCTTAAGACTGTGCTCCCAGTAGATGGCTCTGCATCAGCCTGACTGCATGTGGTACACTCTCTGTAGCCTTCTTTTTAATTATATTTGTAAGGCAATCCAGGTTGTGATGAAAAGTGTTTCTCTTTTTACATATACAGCTTCTGCTGTTGCAGTATATGTAGTAAAAGCATTAAAATTCATGGAACACTTACATTTGTACACTGGCACGTTTTTCTTACATAGGAAAATTAAATATAAGCAGGTTTAGTGCTGTTTTCCTTTTGACTTTTAGACTGGAAATCCATTTCGTTGTTTGACATTGCAGTACAAAATATTTTGACCTTTAGTAGCAGCATTTGAGAGCTGCACAAGTAAGGACAGACATGTTGCATGACTGGATTACTCACCTGTCACATAAGAGGAACAAGTCCTGTTTTGTTAGGTGATGGCTGAATCATGTAAATCTGGTCATATGACTACCATGTCTGGTCACTGCCCAGATACACCACTTGCACTTCCCATCTTGTGGTTGGAATTCCTGAATGTTGATAATCTGAAAGGGTGCACAGAGAAATTTGTCACAGACTGTTGCCACTTTCCTCATGGCTTAGATGCATGTCCTCTTCTGTGACTGAGGTACCATCTTGTAGGCAATGGCTTGTGCTTTTTGACTCACGTAATCTGGTCTGATGGGTCCTTTGGTGATGAGGAGCTGTGAGTGATTAAGCTGTTGAGGCAGGCTGAAGACTGGGCACCTCTTATAAAATGTACTTGCAATTATGAATTGTAACCAGGCTTCTTTAACAACCTCAGCTGTCACCTTTTCACATAGGTCTTTGTTTGGTTTGCTGTGCTCCAGGCTGGATTTGTACCCACTCTGAACTGAAATGGTGTCATGGCCAGTTGTGTAGTGATTTACCCAGACTAATAGCTGTGAGTCTTGTATTTTCAGGCATGCCACCACACCAGATGAGTTCTGAGGCTCTTTAGAAGTTACCTTACACCTAAGCAGTTTTGAAATCAGGCACATACTCGGGTCTGTTTCTGGCCGCATAGCAATGACTATATTTGAGTCAAAGTGAAAATTTGACTGTACTGTTAAGGAGTTGTTCTTTTGTTGGTTTGTTTTGATGTTTTGGCTTCACGTCTTCCTGTTTCATAAGATAGTTTGACAGATAAATAGTCATTTATTTGCCTCTTCTACATGGTTTAGTTTTCTTATCCAAGCTTTCATTTTACCAGTTGATGCGAGAAGCTCAAAGAACGGCACCAAGTATAATTTATATCCCACATATCCATTTGTGGTGGGAGGCTGTTGGAGCTACATTGAAAGCTACTTTTACAACACTACTGCAGAACATTCCAACATTTGCTCCAGTTTTGCTGCTTGCAACATCTGATGTGTGTCACGCAGATCTCCCAAAAGAGGTATTTCTGTCAATACTTTTCTTTTTTAATTCCGTGTCTTGTTAGTTTACAAATACTTTAAGCGTTGGGGTCCTGTGCACTCTTAAGCAAACTCATGCTGTTATTACTTAGGCACCCTGACCAGGTCTCTTAAAATCTTAGACAAAATAATGCTGAAAGCATTTGTGTGTCATCTTCTCTGAGTAAAGAGACTGACTTTGACCCATCTTTTTCCCCCTTCTCACACACTCGTGCTTACTAGACAGGTGCATAAATTTACTTCAGCCAATAATTTCAGTGACCTCAAGATGGTTAGGTGTGTACTTAGTCAAGAATATATAGTGCTTGAAAGATAAATAGGAAAAAGGTATTTTTAATGAAAACATTTCTAGTGAAAAGTGAAAGGTATTCTTACAGAAAATGGTAACAGTGGTCACACTGCTAATGATGGAATGGAATTTCAAATATAAATTCTTTCATAAAAATTTAATTTTCTTCATAAAGGTGAAAGCTTTACAAATTAGAACGTTAAGTTCCAACTTCTGCTGAGGTAACCTGGAAATCAATTTTTAGTTGTATTCCTTAACAAAACTCAGTAAGAGGCACGTGCTTGGCTTTCTAGACATCCGAGAGTGTGCATTAAAGGAAGGTGCTCTATAGCTGCCATAAAGATGCAAGCTAAAGGACAGCAAGGCGGGTGGATGTAAAATAAGCAGAGTCTTGGAGGTGGTGAATGTCACCAGTTCGTCAATGTATCGTACGGTCCCTTCATTGAGCTTTAACCCCAGAGGTGTTCCTTAGTGAAGATACTGTAATTTGCTACCACTAAGCTATGAAAATCTAGCCGTTCAAGGCCAAGAAGACAACTTTTCACAGTTCGTCTTATTCAGATGATTGTTCAGTTTAATTTAGAAAGTTACTCTTCTTTTTGGAATAGAATATGGATTGGGGGGGCTCTGCATATGAAATATCTTTTCTCCTTATGCTTTAGATAAAAGAATTGTTTATTAATGATTATAAAGAAGTTTTTGAAGTCCAGTTGCCTAGAAAGGAAGAAAGAAAAGCATTTTTCAAGGACCTAATCATCAATCAAGCTGCTAAACCTCCTGCATCAAAAAACAGCACAGGTGAGGATATTATACATATTAAACTTTGTAAGTGAACAGCTATACAGTATTTTCTTTGGTAATTTTCATATGCCTGTATTTGAGTACCATAAATTGACTAAAAGTTTCTGATTAATACAAGCTTGGCGGCCGCTGGAAGTACTGCCTGTAGCTCCGCCGCCTAAGCCTCGACAGCTGACAGAGGAAGAAATAAAACAGCTGGAGGAGCAGGAGGAGGATACGTTGCGTGAACTTCGGCTTTTCCTAAGGGATGTGACTCATAGGCTTGCCGTTGACAGACGTTTCAGAGCGTTTACAAAGCCTGTTGACCCAGAGGAGGTAAATTAGTGTTGATCTATAATACGATTTTTATCTGTGTGTATTCATACTGTCTCGGTGTGTGCATCTCTCAGTGCATGTGTGTTCTTTATAGGAAGTTTTATCTTTGTTTTTAGGACTATAATGTTCTGATTTATCAAGAAGCGGGAAGTGAATTTTTGCTGACTCCTTGAGGCTCTCAAATGTCAGTTATTTGAGTATTCACTAGGCACCCTGGGTTCCTTCTAAAACGTCCTTAGAATAGTTCAGTTGTCAGTCAGACTAACCACCAACACCGTTTGCTCATGAGAAAGCTTTGATACATAGGCATGTTAGAGCACTGAGAAGCAGAGAGATCTCTGTTTTTATAAACAGTATAATATAGGACTGTTTTAATAAAGCCTAAAGCTCTTTAATTGACTGCCAATAGTTTCTGAGAGAACACGTCTAGAAGCAGCAGTTTTAAAAATAAATTTTAAGATTCTGTTTCATCTGGAGCTCCTCAGTATAAGATCCACCATAAGAGCTGTGTGGTTTCTTTTTCCTCCCATACATTTCTTCTGTCTCTTTCTCTCATTTAATTTATTGAGTAAGTCTAAGCCAGGGGCATATACTTCAAAGTCAGCTGTAGTTTTAATATAGCTTTGCTTTTCAGCAAAATCCTGTTCCCCTAAGCGTCCACTGGCTTGTCTTTCCCTTTATTTCTAGTTTCCAAGATGTGAATAATCTAAACAAACATAGATGTCCTCATCTAAACTAGTCATTAGGATCCTTTTATGGTCTGAGTAAAGAAATGGGTACCTCTGGGTTCCGTTATCTCATTCTAAAGTCGATGTCTAGGACAAATACTTCAAAGGTGTGATTCCTGCAGGCTTTTTCTTGCTGCCAACAACAAAGAGAATCTCGTGTGACTTCAGTAAGAATGGTTTCATTGCAGTGAAGAAGCAGCAAAGTAAAATGAATCCCACTCCGGATATCTGTCCCCTTCTCTGCCCCACACGTGCTTCTGACCTCCCTCCTTTTTTTCCCCTCTTCTGCTCTGTCTCTTCAAAGCCAGTTGAAATAGCCCTTCTGTTTTCAAGAAACTGGTTAATTTCCACATCTTGGGGTGTGTTATAAATATCTGGGGTTTTTAATAAGTCCTTTATTTGATTTTATCAAAATAATTATTTTTGGTAGATACTGTGTTAAATCTGAGCACACATTTCATTTGTAGGTACCCGATTATGATGCAGTTATTAAACAGCCCATGGACCTTTCAGCAGTTCTCTCTAAGATTGACTTGCACCAGTACCTCACTGCAGGAGATTTCCTAAAAGACATCGATCTGATCTGTAGCAATGCTTTAGAGTACAACCCAGATAAAGATCCTGGAGGTGAGGATGTGCTTTTATCCGTAATTTCGAAAGATTTGAAATGTATGAATTGATAAATCTCATCTGTGGGCAGTAGACTTGGAATTAGGTAATTTTATACATCCACAGAGAGCATTTCGTACCAGGTTGTAAATGTTGCAGCGTTAAACTACTTGGGCATGAAATTGTGACAGAAGTGTTGATCAGTAACTAGTGCTTGTGCTTTAATAATTAACCTATTTGTTGTTATGCTGAAAATATTCACTGAGATAACCTGTCAGAACCTAGCTATGAAAAAAAGCATAATTTTTCTAAGTAATCAAAATGAAGGATTTCCTTGGCTGGTAGAAAATACTCAGTTCTGGCTGCAAAATTTCAGATCGGCTCATTAGGCACAGAGCTTGTACTTTGAGAGATACCGCGTACGCCATAGTGAGGGAAGAGATGGATGAAGATTTTGAACAAAACTGTGAAGAAATTAAAGAATCTCGGAAGAAAAGAGGTATGTTTTTTGACGCTAAGGATTTTAAGACTTGTCTCTGTATTTGTAACCGAGAAGCAATTCTCTGCTGTCTGTTCTTTATTGCAAGGTTGCAGCTCTTCAAAGTACGCTCCATCTTACTACCATGTAATGCCAAAGCAAAACTCTGTTCCTGGGTGTAAGAAAACGGATTCAAAGTGTAACGAAAAACCGAAGATGCCAGCAGTGCCTGTAGATGCCAGTACGCCCCGCTGTAACGGCAAGTTGTGTTTTATTCAGACTTTCTTGGAGAAAGTGCTCAGGTCACTGATACCTTCTCTGTTTCTGCGATGCCTGATTCTTCATGCCAGGGGCATACATTTTTAAATTTGCTTCAAAGTGTGAGATAAATCCAGAGGTCATTTATTCCATATGGTTATGAAGTTCAAGTACAGTTTATATTGTAAGGCATTAGCCTTGATGGCCCAACAGACATTTAATTGCTCCTAAACTTTGCAATCTCTTGAAATTAAAAATGTTGTACATAGTGATTTCTGAATACTCCACTTGGTTTTAGTTATATAAAATGGTTTATTTTTTTCTTTTCCCTGCCTTCAATTGCTAAATTCAGTGCCCCCTCTTACTGTGATTTCCAGTTGAAGGGGGAAAAGAGAAAAATTAGGGTAGCAATAACAATAGATATGTAAAAGAAAGATCATTATTTCTGGTGAAAAGGACACGAAAAAACAACAGGACTTGGGTCTCTTTCAGTTCAAATGCATTATGTAGTGTGAAGTTTCCTGGTCTCACTGGCATGACTGGGAATTTTGCCATTGACTTCACCCCTAAGCTTTGTGCAGTTCTCTGTGAATACAAAGGACTGCGGGTTTTTCTGGAAGGCAAAAATGCAAAGTTTGTTTCAAACAAGGTTAACTGAATCAGAAAGTATACGAGATGTCAGTCTTTATGGACAAATTTTTCTCCAGCAAATATTGCCTTAAAATTGTCCCTTTAGCTCTGTTCAACATATGTTTGGCTTTTGATGTTTACAGCTTTATAACAGGTTTGAAGAAGGGCTCATCTCTGGATGCTTGTCTGTTGTTCACCTATATTAGTTCATGTAATAAGACAGTAAGCAACTTCAATTCATAACCTTGCTACGCTGTAATATTTCCTATCTAAAGTAAGAATTTTCTGCTCATGAAATCTTGAAGCTGATGGTTTTGTGAATGAAAATCTGTAACCGGGTTTTTAAAATTTAATAGCAAATCGACCTCATTAACTTGCAACTCTTTCTGTAGCCGTATGTAGAGAGACAGACAATGGTACTTGAGCTCCTTTGATCATTTTCCTTGTAAGTCAAGTAAGATGAGGATGCTGAATTTTGAAGGAAGAACTGATTTGATAATGTTTTGGATTACTTTTTCTGATATCTCTTTGTAGATGCGTCAAAAAGAAAACGCAAAAAGAACACAGGGTCTTCAAGTATTGCAATAAAGAGGAGGCATTTTCAGTTTAATAAAGAGAATAAAGTTCCAGAAGACCAAAATGAAGTGGAGAGTGATGAAGAGTCTCCAGAACATGTTTCTAACACAGTTTACACTGAAGTTGAGTCCACACAGGATTGTTCTATGGAAGAAAATGAAAACGTACTTCAAGAACGACAGAAAAATGCGAATGAAAATAAATCTGGGACAGATAATGAAAGAGAGAGAGTTCTTGTGCCTAAATCTGAAAAGAAGAGTGTCATCCTTCCTGAACATTCAGACCTAAGAAAGGAGAGTGAAATTCCAGATAGCCAAATAGCAGAAAATTCTGACGACGGAGATTCAAATGGTAAGTGAAAGGTCAAGCAAGACCTTTTAGCTCCTTTTTCCTCCTGAGGAGGTTTACAGTATTTACATTAAGTTTTAACCTTTTTAACACCATTCTGTTATTTCTGTCATATCTTTCTGAAATCAGCACACAGCGTTTCTTGCATAATGGTGCTGCCCCTCCAGTTACACTAGCCAAACTAAAGCTTTTCTGCAGCTGTTGGGTGTTTTTGATTCTGAAGTTTGTTTTTCAAATGGTACCTGACTGAAAAACAATTGTTGCCTTTCTTGTATGAGTATTTTCCCAGTAATGAGCAGCCTAAGTGAAAAAGCTCTGTACTTCAAGCAGTGTGGAGCCAGAGTCACGTGTGGAATAGAAGACTCACATCTTAATGTTGGCAGTGTAAGAGATGTGTTTCCTCACCTAAATTACTTTGGAGTTTTACCGTGCAGCGCTGTTATGGCAACGTGACTATATCTTTTTTTCCCTGGTTTTACCCTGTCTTTTCTCTCGTGCTTTTTTGTATGTCTGAGTTTCTAATATTTATGGAGAAGTCACTTTTGCCAGAAAGAATGTAAAAGTCAAGCATTTCTCAATGAAAAAAATTCTAACAATACTGTCTCTGTGTACAGACTGTGTTCCAGGTACAGGGTACTGCACTGATACTGTATTCCAGAGAATCAGAAATCCTGACTTAAGAAATCTCTGTCATTCCAGATTCGTGGGTACACTGTATGACTCGTGCGAGACCTTCTCGGGTACAAGAGCAACAGCTGGTGTGTGTTGAGAAAGCAACGGAAGTGCTCACACAGACAGTGATTGTGGATTACTGTGAGCTCAAAGTAAGTCAGATTTCAGTTTTGTTAATACTGAAGGAGCACATTTTCTTGCTATGTGTACAGTTGTAAATCAAGTCAGCTGTTAACCGATTAAAACAAATTATGGGAAGGATACGTAACTTGTGAAGTAATTCAGCCTGTAATGGACTCTGACTGCTGTTTTTCCACACTTGGTTGTAGACTGCTCTTCTTGCCTTCGGTGAACTAAATTTTAGGAGACTGGGTTCCCTTCCTAATTTTTAATTTAAAAGGGCTTGATGAATTTTAAAATAGCCCACTGATAACCTACTAGTACTCTTGGTTATTAACGTCTTTAACAGTTTTTAGGATGGATTTTGAGGTTTGGGATTAGTTTTGGTTTTGCATGTTTTCACTTAGTAGGAACCTGAAAAGGACTTTGATTTCTAGCAGTGATGACTTGGTTACCAGCTTGATATAAAGCTCATCATGGATAAAATACTAATACTTACTTTTCTGAATTTCTTTCAAAATCCAGTGTTAGAATTTTGCATTCATGCAGTAACAGTGTTGTAAGGGTTTTCCAGCCCCTCATAGGAGAGAAGTTGCTATCCTAAGCTACAGCTGGGGAAAGGTTAAAATAGGCCTGGCTGCAGGAGGTTCCTTTGCATGAAATGGAGAGGGTAGAACAACGACCTGATCTTCAGGGCATATTGCAGTGAGGAAAATTAGAAGAATTGGTAGGTTGGAGCCTGGGAGGTTGGCCAAAGCAGAGGAGGGCTGCTTTTACCAGCCATGATGAGAAAGGGAGCGTTTCCATGTTTCCCCTGTGTGGAGAGAATGTGACCAGATAGGAATCCCCTTTGATGAAGGGGCTTGTCAACACAATGTCTGTCACGTTTTTACGCTGTGACCTAATTTGTAGAGGTGAAACTAACTTTTTAGAGCTGGCTTCCTAAGGAAGCAGATTTCAGGGAATTTCGCTGTTCATGTCTGCCTGCATATATAGAGAAGCCACGTGGTTTTTTCACAGTGTCAGAGTGCTCTGAAGTTACCACCCACTGCAGAAATGGCACGGTAGAGCCTGTGTATATATGTTTCAGCTATGAGGAGAGCTACAGTCATTAAATATGTCTTTTAGAAAACTTCTTTCATTAACATGGGTGCCATAGTAATGAGCTGCTCGGACTTCTTTGGAACTCATCTGCAGAGAGATGCCTGAGAACTGGAGGAAAGCAAATGTCACTCCAGTCTTCAAAAAGGGCAAGAAAGAAGATGTGGGTAACTACAGACCAGTCAGCCAACTCATCTGCAGAGAGGTGCCTGAGAACTGGAGGAAAGCAAATGTCACTCCAGTCTTCAAAAAGGGCAAGAAAGAAGATGTGGGTAACTACAGACCAGTCAGCCTCACCTCCATCCCTGGAAAAGTGATGGAACAACTTATCCTCGGCACTGTCTTTAGGCAGATCAAGCATAAGAGGGTCATTAGAGGCAGTCAACATGGCTTCACCAAGGGGAAGTCATGCTTAACCAACCTGATCGTCTCTTATGAGACATAACCAAGTGGATAGATGATGGTAAAGCAGTGGATGTGGTCTATCTTGATTTCAGTAAAGCGCTTGACACCATCTCCCACAGTATCCTCACAGCTAAACTGAGGAAGTGTGGTCTGGACGATCGGGTAGTGAGGTGGATTGTGAACTGGCTGAAGGAAAGAAGCCACCAGAGAGTTGTGGTCAATGGGACAGAGTCTAGTTGGAGGCTGGTATCTAGTGGAGTCCCTCAAGGATCAGTACTGGGACCAGTACTATTCAATATATTCATCAACGACTTGGATGAGGGAGTAGAGTGCACTATCAGCAAGTTTGCTGATGACACAAAACTGGGAGGAGTGACTGACACACCAGAAGGCCGTGCTGCCATCCAGTGAGACCTGGACAGGCTGGAGAGTTGGGTGGGGGGAAGTTTAATGAAATATAACAAGGGCAAGTGTAGAGTCTTGAATCTGGGCAAGGTACCAGTATAGATTGGGAAATGATCTGTTGGAGAACAGTGTAGGGGAAATGGACCTGGGGGTCCTGGTGGACAGCAGGATGACCATGAGCCAGCACTGTGCCCTGGTGGCCAAGAAGGCCAATGGCATCCTGGGGCGTATTAGAAGGGGTGTGGTTAGTAGGTCAAGAGAGGTTCTCCTCCCCTTCGACTCTGCCCTGGTGAGACCCCCATCTGGAATATTGTGTCCAGTTCTGGGCACCTCAGATCCAGAGGGACAGGGAACTGCTTGAAAGAGTCCAGGGCAGAGCCACAAAGATGATGAAGGCAGTGGAGCATCTCCCATATGAGGAAAGGCTGGCTGAGGGAGCTGGGTCTCTTTAGGTTGGAGAAGAGGAGACTGAGGGGTGACCTCATGAATGTTTATAAATATGTAAAAGGTGAGTCTCAGGAGGATGGAGCCAGGCTCTTCTCAGTGACAGCCAATGATAGGACAAGGGGCAAGCTGGAACATAGAAGGTTCCACTTAAATATGAGGAAAAACTTCTTCACAGTGAGGGTGACAGAACACTGGAACGGGCTGCCCAGAGAGGTTGTGGAGTCTCCTTCTCTGGAGATATTCAAAACCCTCCTGGACACGTTCCTGTGTGACCTGATCTAGGTGTTCCTGCTCTGGCAGGGGGATTGGACTAGATGATCTTTCAAGGTCCCTTCCAATCCCTGATATTCTGTGGTTCTGTGTGATTCTGTGAACCTCCAAAACACATAGCTGTTTGGGGGAGGGTGTTGAGTTTTTATATTTACTTGGTAATAAGCCTAGAACTTCATGAATATATAGAAGAGCATGTAGTCATCTGTGTGGCAGCAATTAGAAATGGTTTCATGCAGGATTTTGACCAGACACATCTGTCCCCATCCTACCTTTTCTGTTTGCAGCAACTGAAAGCATACAGGGTGGGTATTGGACATTTATCTGCATGTTGTGTAGAATGAAGTGGAGGGGAATACTCCAGCTTTGTGCTGGCTGATCTGAGGTAGGCAGACGATGACAGACAGGTGCAAGGCAGTAATATTTTCATTTGGTGTGGCTGCTCTCTTAAGTGACATTTTCACAGCCTCGCACAACGCCCACATCTGGAGCAGCCACAAAAGGTGGTGCTGCTATAGCCTCTTACTGTTGCTTTCCCAGAGATTATCAACTTCACATCTTTGGTAACAGAAAGGACTGTGTGAGGGATTGGTAATGTGCTACAGGCAGAGTCACTCTGCTCGTTAACCTGCTCTTCAGTTTAAAGGCAGGAGCTGACTGATCCGACTTTGCTGCCTGATCTGCTTCAGACGCTTGAGCAGAGATGTGGGGCTCTGTACACGCTCAGCTCTTGAGTGACAGTGAGCACCTACGGGTGCTTCCACTTCCAGCTGGCACAGCTGTGGCTGGCAGATGTGTAGCCTGGCTTCCGAAAGTCCACTTCACAGTGTCCTGTGCTGCAGCACCAGCTTCTCTGAGGAAATACAACAGTGGCTTTGCTGTTACAGCATCTCTACGACAAAGTGGATCATGTCATTCCCTGCTGTACTGGAAGCAGTTGATTCGCAATTGTTATGGATTGAGAAAACCCATAACAATTTATTGTTGTTCAGACAATTATTCTGTCACCCGATGACCCCTCCCCACCCAGGAAAGGGGAATCGTGGAACGCAAGGAAACAGGAAGGTTGAAATGTAAATAGATTTAATAGAATAAGACTAAATAATTAAAATAATACTGAAGAACAAGTTTTAATCCCGATACTGATACGAGATATACAAGAATTACACTCAGCCAATTCTGTCAGCAGGAAGCTGTGCGCTCCCAGCAGCAGACAGCCAATGTTGGACACTGCGAGTGCAACAGCTTCAGGGGGAAAGGAAGGCCTCAGGGGTCCGGCACCGGGGCAAGGAGTTGTCTGGACTGCTGCCATCAAGGGAGAGCCAGCTACACAGCAAACTTTTCTAATTTATATTGAATGTGACGTTCATGGTATGAAATAATGCTCTTGGCCAGCTTGGGTCAAATGCCCAGACCTTGCTCCTTCTCGTCCCTGCGCCTGGCAAGGCTCAAAAACACTGAGTGAGACCTTGAGTGTCACGCAGCCTGGCTGGCCATAAAGTAAACATTTTCATGAATTCAGACACTAGAGTCTTCTAAAAGTGCAATTTTCCTAGCATTAGAAGAAAAATTAGTCCTGCGTCTCTCAACTCAGGACAGCAATTATGACTGTTGTTGTGATTGATTAGTAATAAAATATTGTCTGAGATTTAAGCCTTCCTTTTCTCTGAAGTATGAAAAATTAACTCATTTTCTCCAGTTAGACCTTGTGAGGTATGTTGGCTGTTTTCTAAAGTGTCACTTATATTTAAATATAAGGAAGTAGGATGCCACTTCTGTTGTGTTGTTATTGTTTAGCTTCTGAAAACACGAAGAGCCTATTCAAAGGATCTTGCACTATTCTAAACATGTAGTCATGTAGTTTCCTTTTTTTTTTTCCCTTCAGCAACTGTTGCATTTGGTCACAGTGGTAACTAAGAACTTCAATATATTTCACTTGGAAAAACTGTATGCTGTTCTCAGTCAGTGCATTTACCAGCATCGGGAAGATTATGACAAAACCAAATTAGTGAAGGTAAACTTTTTGTCTTATAGCACTTTCTATCACTGTTAGGTGTGTGTGTGTGTTAAACATATCTATGTGTGCACTCTGGAGATCATGCTTATTTAGCGTTACTCTTCACTGCTTACTTGCCTGCATTAAAAGACTTTTTCAGTCTGGAAGACATTTATCCATATTGCAAAACCATTGTTGTATTTGGCATAATTGCTGGCAGTTTCAGCAGGAAAAGACTTGAAGACAATAAGTCCACCCCCACAGCCCTCTCAAGGCAGTTAACCTCAGCCTGTCACTAGTCCTCCAGAACCTGGTCAGGGGTGGGGGGGCTGCAAAAGGAGGTTGCTCCATCTGATGCTTCCTCTTTCTCCTCCTACAGGCAGGCAGACACGGTAATATTCCGTACAGTAGTCATTCCATTCTTGAAAAGAAATTAGGTATGAAACATAACAAGGGTTTGAGACTTTTCCTCTAGTCCTGCCATAATCTCTTTTTAACTAGCATGGCTCAAGCATCTTTAATTTGACATATCGGGGAGATTTCTGCCTTGATGGCTTCAGGCTAATGAGTCAGATGCTCTGATCTCTTCCCCTAGGTGAGGGTTTCCTTGTTGTCAGAACTCAGCAGAAATCTTTCAGAGGCACCCGTGGTCCCAGTCAGGAATTTCCAGTACTGAGTTGATTTAGATAAGGTGGATATTCAGTCTTCATACTCAAAATCCATCAGTCCATTTGTCTTTGAGATGTTTGTGCCCGAGAATAGATAAAATTCTTTATGCCTCTCAGTCTGTCTTAAAAAAGAGGAAGCCTCTTTTCTTCAGTCCCAGTCACCTCGATCTCTTCTTGCACATCTGATAAAGAGCAGAATGGACGCTCTGTTCCCATTGTGCAACAGTGAGGATTATTTGGATGCAGGGAGGCCATTCCTGAAATATGTGCCCTTCTCTCATCTAGTATAATTACGTGTTTTAGCATAAGAAGGGATTTATTTATGTTATCTCAGGGCTTGTGAGCTTTTGTGACTTAAACTTTAATGCTTAAATTAAGAGGGACTTGATTTCTTTGTTTCCTACTTCTACCTTTAGGTTTAACAAAAAAAATCTTTTATTCAGAGTGAGTGTGCAAGTCAGTCAGGAGCAAGCTGGGCTATATGGAGAGATAGCCATTAACAAGTGTTAATTCAGAGTGCAGAAAATAACATTTCCAGCTTTTAGTTGTGGCTTTTTAGGAACCATCTCTGCTTTCTAATTGTTAAAACCAGGAAACAGACCCATACAGTCTCTCTAGAGCCTACTCTCTGTTTTGGATGCATAGGGATGCTTTTGAAGCTAGGGGGTATGGAAAGACGTTGTGATGGTGGTAGCACACATATTTGCTAAATATTACTGACAATTGTATGTATGTACAGATCCTTTATTCTTTTTTTATGAAGAAATGAATAGGATTTTTAAGTTTTTAATTCATGCTGACTGTTAGTTGTCTTTTTTTTTCTTCTTACTAGAAAATGAAGAAAGAAATTGCAGCCTTCAGTTGTGCACCTTGATGCTTGATTTCAGCATAGTCGACTTCTGTTCTGTAATGTTTCCTTTTCATTGCGTGCTGTTAGCTGTGCATAATTCAATAAAGATTACTTCTGCACATATATTTATACATATATTAAACAAATATATCCTAACATTTATTAAGAAAGCTCAAATAAAGTCCTTTAACTGCTTTTGATATTTTCATCCTCTATCTACAACGTCTGCTGTGGCATACTGCTGTCATTGCCTTTGTAATGCTGCACATCTGAACATCTCCCAGATAATTTCAGTACCTCCCTTTAAAACAAAACAATCTAAAACTTGATGAAGTTCAGTCATTGTTTTCCAGCTTGTGGGAATACGTTTTCCAGAAGTAGTCTTGTGGTGCTGTACAGTCCATGGTATGTGACATAAAGGTTTTACACCAAATCTCCTTTTGCTATATGGAAGGTAAATCCTTTAGAGACCTCTTCATGCAGCAGGGAGGTAATTTTTTTTTTTGATTACCTGATAGCACCTCCAGTGGCTTTCCCAGAATCAACCACCTAAAGAAAGTATGTGGGAGAAACAATGCTTTCCACAAACGTAAGAGCTTTTGCTGTGGCGTGGTTTTTGCCTAACTTGAAAGCAAGCAAGATGTACACTACTGTAACTTCCCAAGGCAAAGGTTAGTCTTGCTTGTAACGATGACAATCTTCTTGATAGTGGAGAACAGAAGTTTAAATAGGTAGTTGCAGGTCGGGTAGCTTGTAGTTGAATGAAATTGTAAATAGTTTTCTAGTTACCTGGAGAGAATTCTCTCTGTAACATAAAAGTGAATATATTATTGATGATAAATATATTTAAGTAAATAATAAGCAATACGGCTTTTTGTATGTCTCTTTGAAGCGACAGAGAAAATCTCTCGGTAGATTTGACAGAGTTATTTTTAAAAAAAAATTAGGAAAAAAGGTAAAACTCAATTATATATGAGAATAAAATTTTCTATCAGTTGTGATAAAAATATGTGGCACGATCTGTTGTTGTTATGTCACTTCAGAGGCACGACGTCTGGTGATACTGAATGCCCAGCTGTGCAATCCCTCTGTCTTTGGTTTCTTAGGTGTGTCCTTAGTTCTCTTTTTTTGTTTCTTTCTGGTGTGATTGTCCAAAAATTTATGTACTATGCAGAAATTTTTTTTATCTGTATTGTTTGGATGGGTATTAATAAAAAAAGGAATCACCTTTTGTGGAGGGTTTTGCCTGTTCAGTTTTAATCACAGAACAATTTTGATCGCCGACAACCTTACACTTAAAAACTTATCCCACTCTTGGTATATTGGTACATGTTAAAGACCAAGCACAGTAGGAAGAAAAATTATATTGAAAATTTACATTTTCATGTAGTGTGTAACGTTGGAAATGTAATAAAGGAATTAACATCTTTTTTTCCTTAACTCCATTGTGGCTGCTGTCACCTATTTTCCAGGGGGCTGTGGGGAAGGTTTGCTGACCCCCTTCCCCAGAGTCACCACTTGAAAAACTGATTCTGGGATCAAAACTTGTGCTCTTCAAAGCTTTCATCAAACTCCCTCCCCTCGCTGATCTCAACAGGATACTGTACTTACACTGTTTTGGTTTTTTTAAGAATTGTGTTTATAATCGCATAAATCTTTCATCTCCCCTGATCAGCTCGTAATGGTTCCCACAAGCCACATCTTTATTTTTCTTAGGGAAACAACCAAATTTTAGTGTCTGAACCAAAATGGCAAACAAGTGATGGAAGAAAGAGCATGTGAAAACGCAACATTTTTAAGAAGTATGCCGTGGGCGTTAAAACTAAATATTGACCAAAATGCCTAGGCATGTACTCAAGGAAGAGGTCCCCTTTCTCCAAGTTCTATAACTAAACACACACACACAAAAAAAAAAGAGGGTTGTGGGTTTTGGGTTTTTTTTTTCCGCAGAGCCGTTACTTCTGAGCGCCGGGCTCTGGAGCCTGCGGCGATGTCCTCCCTCAGCGCCGGGCGCCTGAGGGGAGCCTGGGGCTGGCGGCGCCCTTCCAGCCCGGCCGGGCGGGAGAGTCCAGCGCCCAACCCAAGTTTGTCGGCGGAGGAGCGAGCTGACGGCTCCCGGAGCTCCCGGCCTGTTGCCCCCAGCCTTTCTCCCCACCCGACCCAAGGGCGAGGAGCCGCCGAGCTGAGGCCGGGACAGCCCCCTGCGTCCGGCCGCTGTCCTCAGCGGGGGCCGGGCCGCCCTCCGGCTGGTGTCCGCCGTCTGACGGGCGGGGCGGCGGCGAGGCGGCTCCGCCCCCGCTCCCTGCCAGGGAGGCTGAGGCACCGGCCGCCGCTGCCCGGCCTCCCCGCGCACCCGCCCCGGGGGGCAGCCAGGCGCCCGGGAGGATGCG
>VXBJ01005094.1:161267-262866 GCA_013400055.1 Nycticryphes semicollaris
AAGGGAAAGAAAAAAAAAAAAGAAGCTTGCCCCAGGCTAGTGAACCAGTAACATTTTGCTGGGGCTGCCTGCACCAACAGATGCATCTTATCCCCATGGGGTTTCCAGGCCTGCCTTTTCTCTTATGCTAAACTTGGACACTCTGATAAACATTCTCTTTGAGTACCACACCCCGGTTGTATCCTGGGCTCTACTAATTTGGTTGATTTAATAATGACACTAGACATGTTCGTCTTGCTTCTCCTTACCAATCTTTGTCTTCACTTCTCTCCCCCCAGATGTCATTTACTTAATAAATTAATTAAAAAACAGTCCTAGTATGGAAACCGGAATAATTGATAGAAATCAAAATGGGTTAAAATAGGTGATTTAATCACAGTTTAAATCTGCATGTAGTGAACCTTGATTTTAAATGCTTTCTTCTTGATTTGCATTTGTGCTTGTCATAAGTAAATTTCATAAATGGCGAGTGATTCTCATTGTTTGATATTGTGGTAGTTTGCAGAGTTTTGTTTTTTTAAAGGAATAAATAATATTGGTGAGTGTTTTTTAACAGTCCTTTATCCTGACATACACTCAGAATATTTTTACTTTTTATAATTTTCTTAGAAAATAGCAAATTATGCATATCGTTTTTCAGATAATGATTCATTCCTGTTATTCCCAATTTATGTCAAACTGCATTTGATTGGAAATTAAAATGTAATTAAAAATTCCCCTAAACAGCACAACATGTCTGTATTATTAATTAAACTACTGTAAATATGTAGAATATCTAAGAATACATTTATTCAAGCATGACTGTGGGTTTTTTAACCCTAAGCCTGTTTATGAGGCAAAATATGATACTTTTTTTTATACTTGCTAGATTAGTTGTTTCTGTGGTGATGTATCCATGTCTGTTAAGATTTTAGCCCTGGTGGAGCTCATGCTCAAATCTGAATTGGAGATTTTGCATAGAAAACAACCTGCCCTGCTCTTTCAGCTTTGAGACAGGATAATTCTGTCATTCAGAAAACATTTTGTGCCTTCACTCAGTGCAGATGTCTACAAAGAGAATGTCTGTCCATAAGGTTACTCAGTGACTGCCACTAATAGAGTGTTTTTACTAAGAATTTCCAACTTGGTTAACTACAACAACTTACTTCCAAAAAACAATATGTGAACAACAGCTGTCCATTTTAATACTGTTTGGGTTTTTTTTCTCAGTGCTTTTATCCCATTAATAAAAACTTACCTGTTTACAGTTAGAACAGTACTTCAGGCAGTCATCAGTGTTCTTAATGAGGATGATTGGTTTATTGTTGGCAAATTAGATAGGTGTTACTCATGTAAGGGAATGTCTTCAGTGTGTTCTTGAAACATTAATATAAATTAATGGAGTGTTTCTGAATAAAACTGCTTGTGATTTTCCTACTCTAAGTAATAGGAGTTTTCAACATAATACTGGTTCTTCTGTTCCTCCTGCCCAACTCTGCTGTCCTGTTTTGCGCTGTGTAAATTTTTTTTTGCTTTTCTGTTGCTTCTTCAATGTGTTTTAATCAACACGTGATGTATTTTTAAATAAAATTCTATTCCCATTCTCATTTAAATCAGTGAGAGTATGATTTTGACCCTGGGATATTTATGCAGCTATAAACTACCTATGTATTTGAAAAAAGAACTAATCTGATTTTTTGGTGGTGTTTAAATCTACTGCAAATATAAAGGAAGCAGCCCCACAGCTATTAATTTCTAAGCACTGTGTTTTAGTTAACTACAGACTTTCTGCTTAAATCCTATTGTGCTAATTTTCTACCATTATACTACTATGCCAGAGACAAAAAGTGAAAGTGGTTAGTCTGTTTTCGGTAATCCTCTCTCTTCTTTCCCTGCCAGGGCTGAACACCGAGGTTTGTGTTTCTCCCGCAAGAGCTGCTCACATGACAGGCAGCCCCAGCAGAGCAGGGCAAAAGGTGCAACCTCTGGCTTGACTGGGCCAGTGGCTCCCAAATTGGGGTTTTTTTTGCCTCTCAAGCAGAGCTCCGAGCAGTCAGGAGAGACATCACGTGTCTGGTGGAAAGTCGGTCACGGAGGTGAGGTTCACAGTCGAAGTCTAGGGCATCAGCCTGCATAGCAGGGGAGCAGGGAAAGAGTCTGGTGGAAGACTTGGTGATTCTTGCTGGGTTACTTTGCTGCTGCATCAAAAGCCCTTCATTTAGGTGAGTCGGGAGCAAAGTCACTCATTTAGGTGAGTGTGGGCCAGCATCAGGCTGCTCCTGGTCCAGCAGCGCTTGAGGAGCAGAACATGTTAAACATTGTAACTGCAAACCTCCTACTCCCTGTGCCATGAGGCGAGATACTTCTCCTGGTCTGCTGACTCTTAAAGATCCTTCATCACTCCATGGTAACTTGAGTATGCAGTCATCTCTGACTTCCCTGGGTGACCATACTTCCAAGATTTGGCTTTTTATTCCTCATGCTACACTTGGAAGGCTCAGTAGTCCCTTATCTTTTACCTTCTTGTTGTCACTGGGCTGATTGGCAGTAAACAATGTTTATCCACTCTGTGAATGTGTGATGGCAAGAGGAGGGAGAGGGGGGATCGGTCTTTGTCACACACAGAATAAGGCATTATCTCCCACAGAAATCAGCGGGAGCATCTAAGGAGTACAGTACAGCACTCAGCAGGGGAGTGGAGTCAGGTCACTGTTGCAAATAAAAACACTTTGCTTTTCACAAAGGTTAACTTGGTACACAGTGGTATTTTACGAGATAGTTGGGACCTGCAGAGACTGTTTATGCAGCCAGCTTGGGTTGCCCTCCTTCTTCTTAGCTACAAAATGAAACATTCCAAAATCCTGTGGAAAAAAAAAATTAGAGTAGAAGTGACTTCTGGATATTATCTAGGTCAGCCTCCTCCTCAAAGCAAAGTTAACTGTGAAGGCAGATAGGGTTGTTCAGGGTCTTATCAAAATTTGAAAACTTCCAAGGATGGAAATTCCTTAAAAAAGCAGGTGTCCAGAACCTCTCCTGACAAGTGGTTACAGCTCCTTGCCAGTGCTGAGATGCTGTTACTCTACCATCACAATGTCCCTAAAGTGATACTCACTTCTTGCAGGTTAAGAGTATGTTGGTGTTGCAGTGAGAGGCAGGTGGACCTGAGGTAGCTTGTCAGTCTCACCCTGGTCCTGGTGGTAATTTAGTGCAGCGCTGGGAATACTGGTGCTTAAAAGCAGTGACCAAGTACCCTGAATATGGAGAGGGAAACTTAAGTATTTGTGCTGCTGCCTGACCCGTGTTGGCGGATCAGGTCCGGGGACAACATCCTGAAGAACTTCTCTAAGATCAGCTGTTCTTGCAAACGTGAACACAAAATTATTCTGCATCTCACCAGTAGGAGGGAGTTTGACAGTAGAGTAGGGACTAGGTGAATTCTTGTGGGTTTTTTGTTCTTAATTTATGTGGTGCAGCTTACAATTGTAAAGCTGTTACATGACACGGTAAGCATTCTGGAGCCACACTGAAAAAAAAAATCTTTTAAAATATCAGCTCCAATGTAATATTTTTTTACTTCCTACATGGAGAAGCAAATCATGTGGCAAAGAAAATAAAGTATTTTTCATGCACTCTGTGTTCCTGGACCTTCTCACAAAGTGATAGCAGACCTGAGAGGCTGAAAGAGGCTTTAAGGAGGATGTAGGGTGGGAAGCAGATGGGTCTGGGGCATGTGGAAGAGGTTCTGAGGAAGCACATGTAAGCAAAAGCCCACAGCGGCCTAAGCAGTAAAGGAGGCTCTAAAGAGTAGTCACAG
This sequence comes from Nycticryphes semicollaris, assembly GCA_013400055.1. Taxonomy (NCBI): domain Eukaryota; kingdom Metazoa; phylum Chordata; class Aves; order Charadriiformes; family Rostratulidae; genus Nycticryphes; species Nycticryphes semicollaris. The sequence continues at coordinate 165,061 of VXBJ01005094.1, forward strand.
CGTTGACAATGTGCCTTAAAGTTCTCACCTTGACATGTGCTAGCCTAGGTCCGTGCAATAGAACTGCAATTTTTCTTTTTTGCTTTTTAAGTGGCACTCCAAGTCCTTGCTTTTTCCTCATTCATAAAAGACTGGCTCATACAAACACTGGGACAGTATATTTATTTCAGGTATTTTGGGATCCTTTACAAGTTACTGAAATTATTTAAAAATTAAATATCCCAGTGTATGTAAGTCCGTGCCTACTTGTGGAGCACACAGCAGTACACTCAGTGTCACCTGGTGAGTCCACTGTGAGTCCTGGGTTTCAGTTTCTTACAGTTGTTGAAATGAGAATTTATCACACAGTGTTTCTATTTGGAGGCTGCTTTTGTTCATTGACTGTTGGGGGAACATTCAGCGGGTTCAAGAGCAGAATTTAGGCAGTGAGGAGGGAGGCCAGGAGGGGAAGAGAGGCAATCTCAGTGTAAAAGCTGTATTAGTTTTCTTTTTCTGAAGAGCTCTGTGCCTCAGGGATTTGACATAGGAACTGGAAGTTTGGCAAGGATTTAGCCCTGAGGTCTGAGAAATGCATTCCACTGCTTAAAAAAAAATAATAAAAAATTTGGCAGAATTATGAGTCATAATGTGTCACCACCTTTTTGTATCCAAGAATTTGCAGGACGTTTTGTTACCTGCTCTTGACGGTGGCTTTATGCCCCTCGTGGATATTCGCAGGCTGTTTCAAAGCACCTGCATTAAATGGGTTCTTTCTCCTCCTCTGTCTATCACGGGGTTTGTTTGGCATCAAGGTAGTCCTTGAGCTGCTGCTTCTTCTGCTCCTGCAAATGCCACTGGCCTCGCAGGAGGTATAAATGCCTCGGGAGCTGGTAAGCCCTGAGATCCAGTCCCACTTGTTTAAGGGCAGAGAGCTCCCAAGAGTGTTAATCGCTCTTGGAAAGGTATTTTGCTGCGGTGAGAAGCAAATATTAATGAAAGCAGATAGCAGCTGATTTGAAATCTGGTTTCCAATGTGACGAGGGCGCGTACAGTTAGTTGCAGTCAGTGGAGGAGGGGGAGAGGAGAGGGAGACAATCTGTGCCGAGCTGTGTCACCTTTAAAAGCGCGGGGGTTCCAGTATAGCAGGAGGGATGATGAGAGAATGAGTCGGGCTATCTAGCAGAGGAGACCATCTGTAGGGCTGCTGCTTTGGTCTTTGAAGAAGCTGAAAGGTGTCTGGGGACACAAACTCCGGGAACTGAGAGGAAGGTCTTGTACTTCCAGCAGTAAACCAGGGCCTGGGAAAACGAAGGTCTCTAGAAATTTTTCATCTGGGAAAAAAACAAAGAAGGCAGATTCAAGTCAAAAGGAACATTTTGTGAAATCATGTCTGTGCCAGATAGTTTCATTTTAAAGAAGGAAATCCCAGGAGAATAAAACCTTTTGTTTTGATGTTTTAAGGAGAACCTTTTTTGATAATCAATTTTAAAAATAAACCATTTTTTACTGTTTTATATTTTTAAAAGCCAATATGAAACATTTTGGCGGTTGAATTAAATATTTATTCCACGCAAAACACATTCTAAAATCTTTCTGTGTCAATAATTTATTTCTTCCTTCTTTCCCTTTTCTGTGTAACAGCACAGCAAGCAAAACAAAACAGAGCTGTAACTATGGAAAAAAGGATCCCTAACTCTGCTGCAGCTTTACTGGGTACGATAAGCATTTATATAAGTCTGATACTTGCTTTCACGAATAATCACACGGAGATGGCTGATGTTAAAAGTACCGAGTGCTCACACTTTGGATTGAATGCTTTAGAGGTTAAAGACAAAATAAAAAAAGACCTGCCCATGTGAGGATTAGCTGCCAAGGTGACAAGATGACATAGAACATACATACTTAAGGGACTGAGGAGCAGAGACACTCACTATATATGTTAAAGTAACTTCCTCGTCAGCGCACCCCTGATGGCTAAGCACTTGTTGTGTTTGATCACTAGCTTCTATGTGATCAGACATAAAAACTGATGGTGTTTGTGTGTGTCAAAAGCAGCTGCACAGGTTCCTGTGCTCACTATAGAGGTGCCTGGGGGATATTTTGTAATAGGGAAAGATAATATAGGTCATTTAGTGGTCACTTCTGGCCTGAAATTCTGAAGTTTATTTTGATGGAACCTGCTCATTACCCGTTCAAACCAGTGGCTAGGAGGTAACTGAGAAAGTCTAGTCACATGTCTTATGGTAGGTCCTTTCTCCTGCTCTGCTGGGCTTCATGTTGGTTTCCTAGTGCTCCAGCACATCCCAGCTTTGGCGTAGCCTGAAGTGGTGTGTGGGCAACTGTACGGGACCTTTTGGAAGGGGCCTCCATCATCACAAATCGTAATGCAGCAAGGACCCGACGTGTGCCCTTGTCTTTGCAGCACACGTGAAGTCCTGCTGAAATCAGTTTGAAAAGTTTTGCTCTTGTATTGAATTAGGATCAGGCCTCGTTTTAAGGTGGAAATGAAATGTGAATTTTGCAGGGTTTAGATAAAGTAGTAAGCAGCAGTGCCCTCTGAACTTCACAGATAATGAACAACTGAAGAAAATGATAACTATAAAACAAAGTCCTTCACCCTTCTGGCTGAGGGGGAGCACAGATCAGAGCAGATCAGTTTATACTGAGCTCTGTGCAGAATAGTTTTTGACATGGATACATCTACTCTGAATAAAAGGTAACAGTTAGAAGGCAGCTAAACCAGGGATCAACAATTGCATATTGTCTGGGATTAATCAGAACCCGTAAGAAGACAAAGCAACGTTTTCTGTTGGGAGAGATTGTAGGCAATTTGTAATCTAGGTGATTTTAAAAGTTAGAAGCCGTTTCTGTTGTTTCATCTCCTCCTGAGCTACCCTGTTTGTGCATATTCTTAAAATGACATTATATGGGTTTGGATTTTTTGTTGGCACACTTTTCCTGCACCCTGGATGGAAATGTCATACAGCAAGCAGGGAGAAAGGCCTTTTTGTAAAGCACACAACCTGCACACACAGTGAATGCTTTCTGTAATCTCATTTATTTTCTTGCTGCATCAGCTACTCCTGTTTAGGGGAGGGAAGGAAGAGGTGGGTAAAAAAATTTGTGCTAGAAATAGGTTGTTTTATGTGTGTCTTCTGATGTCAATCTTTTGTCTTTTCCTTCTCAAACTATAATCAAAGGGACAGAGGATTTTTGCCTGCATTTAGAAAATACTTATATACATCTTCATCCAAATCTTCTGTAGAGACAACTTTAAATGTTGAGTTTCACTCTGGAGAATAAATCTGTCTTAATATAATTATTAATGAATTGGGTTTATTAACTGCTTATGGTGTGTTTCTGAAGAGCAGTGTCCTGAGCAATTGCCTGCTCAAATAATACAAGACCCTGGACCTTCACAAAAGTGTGCCTGGACTTAGATTTTGTATATTCCTGAAGAAATGTCTGGTTTGTGGGCTGGTTTTGCTAAGAATGTCAATTGCATGAGAATCTGAGGTGAATTTGCCCAAGGGGATTGCAGTGCCAAATATTTTGAGAGATTAAAAATTGAACTAATTGAAAGCTTTTTCTCTGTGGGTTTTGGGTGTTTTTATTGAAAAATGCTGCTCTGACATAAAGCAAACACCTGAAATATTTCATTGCAAACCAAATTGTGCAATATAATTTCAATATCAACAAAAAGGGATAAGAATACAATCCAGATAAAAATAGAAAATCTGAAACAATATTGAGTCATGTATTTGACTCTAAAGTAAGTAAGGGACAAGCCAAAGCAATCTCTGAACCATCAGTGATGATCTTCAGGAATTCTTGGAGGATGGGGGCAGGTCTCAGCAGACTTGAGACAGGCAAACATAGTATAAATGAGAGAGAGGCACGAGCAGGGGAGGAGAACACATAGGGAATCACAGATCAGTTAACAGGATCTTCATTCCCAGGACAATGCAGGAAGAATGTACTGAAAATGAGTCTGTAAGAACCTAGGGAATTGTAACAACATTCTTGAGAAGGTGAAGTTGTCAAAACTAGACTATGTCAAGCCAACCTGATTTCATTTTTTGCTGCAGTAATTGCCCTACTGGAATGGGATGTTGTAAACCTTACTGAAGTTGAGATACGTGACAGGGTCCAATCTGGAGTTCCTGCAAGCAGTAAAGGAGAGGTGTTCTAGAGGAACTGGAGTACAAGGGTGATGCATAACTGGTTTGAGAAACTAATTGAGTGGGAGGTCTCATAATCCCCTGGTAAACTGAGAGATCACATCAAGCCAGGTGGTACAGATGGAATAATCACTTTAGCACCAAGGAGAAGAGAACAGAGGTTTCTGTACATAAGAAGTTCCATCTAAACATGAGGTGGAAATTCTTCATTTTGAGGATGGTAGAGCACTGGAACAGAGAGGAGTAGAGGTAACAGGCACAAACTTGAACGTAGGAAGTTCTAAACATGAGGAAGAACATCTTTACTTTGAGGGTGGCAGAGCACTGGAACAGGCTGCCCAGAGAGGTGGTGGAGTCTCTGTCTCTGGAGATGTTCACAACCTGCCTGGGCAAGTTCCTGTGCAACCTGCTCTGGCAGGGGGTTGGACTAGATGATCTCCAGAGGTCCCTTCCAACCCCATATCATTCTGTGATTCTTTGTGAAAGAAGCCTGGGAAGGGTTGCAGGCATCTTGCTTTGAGATTTTGGTGAATGCTGCTCTAGCTCTAGACTTGAATTAAACAGGGTTTTGAAATCATAACATCATTTTTAAAAAAACCACAACGTGTTACATAGAGCAGTCAGAAGAGCATAGTTGCAGCTTTCTTTTTCTGAGACCTGTTTGCATCAAAGAAAGGTGTTGCTCCGCTGGTAAACAGTGGAGGGATAGGGTAATCTGCCTGTGGACCACGAGCCGAGCTGAACCCCAGCAAACAAGAGATGCCATACAGGGATTTAGTTACGAGGCTGCGGGTGATGCAGTTGCACGTGGAGCTGTAGGTTCACAGGCACTGAACGCTGTTGGGGAAAGGAGGGAGCTGGAGAAAAACACTTACTGATTTGTTGGAGAGGTTTCCTGTTTTATTCGTTATCTCCAGCCTTATCTCCAGCGTGCTTCAACGCTGCATGTCAGGTCAAACAGGGCTTTCGTTTGTGCTCTGTGCCATCCCAGAACAGGACCTTCAAGCAAGCCCTTAAGCTCACTCTGTAGAAATTCTGTGTGTCACACTAGTGGTGCCGCACTGCAGAGTACCACAGTCACTTCTGAAACTGCAATTTCGGTCAGCAAAACTAGCTGTTAAGTAGCTTTTGGAAATGGGCATTTCTGGCATTTTTGAAATTTTACTCAAGATCACAGAAAGATTAGGTAATACCACCCAGCTCTTCCCCAAGAGCATTGCTCAACACTGAGTCTTGGCAGTTGTCTTCCTTTTGTGAGGAGCCCTCTAGCCCCACGGAGAAGCAGTACGGTTAATAATGCTCTACCTCTCATCTCCCAGGACACCGAGATAAATGGATCCATTTAGCTTTGCTTCATGGTTCTCTCGCTGCGAAGATAAATGAGATGGCCTGCAATACATACTGTGTATATACATTAAAATAAATATCTTTTGCACTTCTGTGCAGTTCTACAGACTGCCAGCATTAACTTGTGAACGAAGGGTATCTTTCAACCTCAGTACTATTAAATAATTGTCATCCTGGAATGATGATTACCCAAGATTTATTGAGCATTGTCAGTGTCCTTAATACCATTTAACTGTATCCTGTGCATAAGAAGCCTGTCGTGTAAGGCTGAGCACTTTGGTTGTAGCCATAGAAGGAGTGTGGAGGGCGACTGTTAAAAACATTTGAGGAGGATTTTTATGAAAAGGTGAGGTGAAGCACACAGTTTCAAAACCAGAGTTTATGGAGCAGCACTGGGGAGCAGCTATGGATGAACACTTTTGGTTTTTGCCTAAGGAAAAAGTGTGAAGTTAAGAATTACTTATCTTCCTTCCTATCCGCAGCCTCTGCCCTCCCATAATCAAAAAAGAAAGAATCATCTTATCATACAGTGGAAGGATAGTATTTCTTGTAACTGCCTTTCTTCCTTTTATGTTGTTATTCTTCCTTTAAGACTTTCTCATGAACAAGCAACCCTTCTGTTTTTAACCTGTTACACGCTGTTCCCTTTCTAAACCTTTTGAAACAGCTACTGTGTATTCCTCTTGAACTTGAGCATGTCCCCACTTCAGGAAGTAAATGATGTCTGAAAATTCATGTACCTATGGAATTTCTGGTATGAGAAATCAGTGTCTCATTTTATTTCAGGAAAAAAACTATTACAAAGTCTATAACACTCTGCGGAAGTTTGTGCATCATTTCTGACAAACTAGTTGTGGTCCCTGAGGGATAAAATTCGCTACAGTCTATGTCATTTATGATTATAATTATTCTTTGAAATTCAGTAGGCCTCAACTTTATTTGAAGCTACTTTAGTTTTTCGTAGAAATGGGCAGGGAACTATAAACACAGAATATATAATTGTGTTTGGCTTCTGCTTGCTACATCAGTCTGTAATGCTCTCTGGTACAGTTCACGCAGTCGGTCATGTCCCTGTTAATGCATGGAGGCATGAAAACAGATTTTAGTTAATTGCTGTGTGCTAGCAATGAATTTTTATTGGTTTGAGATTGGTCTTCAATTGGAGAATGACATTTGGGGGAGCTAGGAAGACAGGAAAGGATAGTCATCTTTTGTCTGTCAAAGTGCCTTAAAAAGGCCCTGTTTTGCTTGTTTTCAGACTTGGGAGAAGGACTTTGCACATGCTTGTGCTCACACAGGTGATGCAGTAGAAAAATGCTCCAAACCTGCCTTTTCTGGGACCCTTCACACCCTCTGATGGGACAGGATAAAGTTGGTGGTGGAGATGTCCCACCAGGGTCGACTTTGTGATAGGAAGGACTTGAGCTCACAGGGCAATTGAGAGAAGTTGTCGTAGCTTAGGCAAGGTAGTCCAAAGGCAAGACATCAAAAATTATGTAGGACAGCAGACCTCAGTGTTGTGCCAAGAAAAAGGCCTGTGAAGAAAGGGAAACAGTCAGAAAGTTACCTGTTTTACACCGTCCTACGTTTCGTGCCTTTCACTGCGTTGACATGAACTAAACCAAAATTCAGCCTCTAATAAGTGGATTGGATTTTGCCTTTTTTAACTTAGCTTTGAGTATCTCTTGTTGGAACGGGTTTACTGGTTTCAGAGGATGAAGAGTGACAGACTGAACCCTAAAGGACTGAATTACCTTAAGCTGAAATATATAACAGAATAGAAGTTACTCTAAATGGAACTGATTCCACTGTTTCTTTTTTTTGCTACAGGTGGTGGATGTGGACTTTAAAACAGCGCGTCTCAACATTTCATCCCCAACTATCTATTTTTAATCTGATTGCACTACAAAAGAAAGGCTGCTAATGGGATAAATGTTGAGACTTTACAATAAGAACTGACTTGAAGTACCAAAAGCCATTGTTATTAATCAAGAAGAGCTCGAAGTTAAGTCTGACTCTGACCGGTCACTATCATTTTTTGCGTAACAGGCATGGCAAGTAAACGAAAATCAACAACCCCATGCATGGTCTTAGCCAATGAGCAGGATCCAGATCTAGAAATGGTATCAGACTTGGAGGAAGGACCACCTGTACTGGTGCCAGCCGATAACCCTACAGCAGAAAGTGTAACAAGTGATGAGGATGCTCATGAGTACGTGGATTCAGACAATCAGAAAAATGCAAGTAAAGTAGAAGGCGGTTATGAGTGTAAATACTGTACTTTTCAAACTCCAGATCTCAATATGTTTACTTTTCATGTGGATTCGGAACATCCCAACGTAGTATTAAATTCATCCTACGTTTGTGTAGAATGCAATTTCCTTACCAAAAGATACGATGCTCTCTCAGAACATAATTTGAAGTACCACCCTGGAGAGGAGAATTTTAAATTGACCATGGTGAAACGTAATAATCAGACAATCTTTGAACAAACAGTAAATGATCTCACGTTTGATGGGAGTTTTGTTAGAGAAGAAAATGCTGAACAGGCCGACTCTTCTGAGGTCCCCTCGTCAGGCATCTCAATTAGCAAAACTCCTATTATGAAAATGATGAAAAACAAAACTGAGACTAAACGTATCGCTGTTTTCCACAATGTAGTTGATGACATTCCTGGTGAAGAAAAGGGAACTGAAAATGAGCCAAACTCTGAAGAAGTAGTAGTAGAAAACCCACCACCACCGGCAGTTTCTGAGTCAAAAGCGAGCCATTCGGTCGTTTGCAGCGCCGCGGATGTGGCCAGTGCGGTAGTGACCCCAGCACCAGTGCTTCAGCCCGGGGTGGCACAGGTTATAACTGCTGTCACAGCTCCACAGAACTCAAACCTGATTCCAAAAGTCCTAATACCTGTAAATAGCATTCCAGCCTATAACACTGCTTTGGATAACAATCCTCTTTTGCTTAACACCTACAACAAATTCCCCTATCCCACCATGTCGGAAATCACTGTTCTTTCCACTCAAGCTAAATACACAGAGGAACAGATTAAAATATGGTTTTCTGCCCAGCGTCTGAAACATGGTGTGAGCTGGACACCAGAGGAAGTGGAGGAAGCAAGGAGGAAACAATTTAATGGCACAGTGCATACTGTGCCACAGACAATTACCGTTATTCCAGCACACATTTCCGCCGCTAGCAATGGTTTACCTTCAATTTTACAGACATGCCAAATAGTTGGTCAGCCAGGACTTGTTCTCACCCAAGTTGCAGGTGCAAATACGTTACCGGTAACAGCCCCGATAGCTTTGACTGTAGCGGGAGTCCCAAACCAAACACAGTTACAGAAGAGTCAGATTCACACTGCTCAGCCTGTTGCAGAAACCAAACAAGTAGCTGCAGTTCCAGCCCCTCAGCCGGTCAAAAATGAGTCTGCCCTGATGAATCCTGACTCCTTCGGCATCCGAGCAAAAAAAACCAAGGAACAACTGGCAGAATTGAAAGTCAGCTACCTTAAAAATCAGTTTCCTCAAGATTCAGAAATTGTTCGACTTATGAAAATAACGGGCCTGACGAAAGGAGAGATCAAAAAGTGGTTCAGTGATACACGCTACAATCAGAGAAACTCAAAGAATAATCATGGGACTCATCTCAACAGCGATTCATGTGCCACCATTGTTATCGATTCAAGCGATGAAATGAATGAGTCCCCAACGGGAGTCGCTCCACAGAGCAAGTCATCGTGGAGCACTTTTCCTGATTTTACCCCACAGAAATTCAAAGAGAAGACTGCTGAACAGCTGCAAGTCCTCCAGGCAAGTTTTCTTAATAACCCTGTCCTTACTGATGAAGAGATGAATAGGTTACGAGCCCAAACCAAACTGACCAGGAGAGAAATCGATGCCTGGTTTACAGAAAGAAGGAAATCAAATGTCTTGAAGGAAGAGGGAGCTGACTTAAATGAGAGCAATGCTGGCAGCTCAAAAGAAGAGGCTGGAGAAACATCTGTGGGAGATGGAGCAGCAGGAGCAAAATCAGGGTGTTCCACTTCGAGCAAAATAGGCAAAAAATCACCAGAGCAGTTGCACATGCTTAAAAGTTCCTTTGTCCGCACCCAGTGGCCATCTCCACAAGAATACAACAAGCTGGCAGAAGAAACTGGGCTCCCAAGATCAGAAATTGTGAGCTGGTTTGGAGATACTCGCTATGCCTGGAAAAATGGTGGATTGAAATGGTATTATTACTACCAGAGCGCAAATGCAAACAGTCTGAACGGCCAGGGCTTTGCAAGGAAGAGAGGGAGAGGAAGACCAAAAGGGAGGGGGAGAGGGAGGCCTCGGGGGAGGCCTCGGGGAAGCAAGAGGTTAAATTGCTGGGACAGAGGTGTGTCTGTCATAAAATTCAAAACTGGAACAGCAATCCTGAAGGACTACTATATGAAGCACAAATTCCTTAATGAGCAAGACCTTGATGAACTGGTAGCCAAATCTCACATGGGATATGAGCAGGTCAGAGAGTGGTTTGCAGAAAGGCAGAGAAGATTAGAACTTGGAATAGAGCTGTTTGATGAGAATGAGGAGGAAGACGAAATGCTGGAAGATCAGGAAGATGAGGAAGAAACAGATGATAGTGATACTTGGGAACCCCCCCGACATGTTAAGCGTAAACTTTCAAAGTCAGATTGACGTGCAATTTGGGTTTTGGGGGCCAAAAACCTATGCATTAGGTTTGATGTTATGGTGAAGAGCCAACTGATTTTTCATGGCCTTCAATTTAGCCAGCACCTGCTTAGCGTCCTTCTTCCACCTAAAAGAACATGGGCAAGATGCTACCTGTGCAGGCAACAACTTTTCGCTTCCTTGCTACAAGAGATGGACATCCTCAGGCCTAGCCTAGGACGTGGGGTTATAAATCAGATCTAGTTCTGCTCCTCCTCTTCCACGTTACCGATAGGAAGGTTGATGTTCATCATTCATGTGACTGCTTCTCAATATTTAATTGCCTTATGTTGGTTAATTCCAAAAAACACACAGACACGTTTCTTTTCGTTGATGTAGGAGAACATTGCCTGTTCATGGAGGAGGAAAATGCAAAAACCTAAGATGCTGTTTTACAAACATCACTTCGCCTGAAAGGTTTCAAGGCCTGGGTTTATTTCTTAAGAAAAGAGTTGAAAACAAAAGAGAAGGGGAAAACTGTGACAAAGGAATCAATGAACCTAGGGGTGAGGATTGCTTGGTTTAAGAAAATGAGGTGATATTGGCACCTTTTGCATATCTTCAGAGTGTTTGGGTTTACAGAACTTGTGCTAAAATGTTCCTTGTGGATAATTATGAGCTGAGTGAGTCTAATGCTAGAAGATGCTTTTCGTTACATTTAATCAGTGTATCCTACATCAATTTAACTTAAATGCCTGACAGACGATGCAGTCGGTAGTAACATTCATTTCTAGCTTGTGTATTCTTTCCTTTGTTGGAAATGGTAAGAAAAGTATGTATATTTCTAGCTAAAAAGAATGATTTCTTGAAATCTTACACTGAATTTTAAGGTAAATGTGAGGCGGAGACTGCCTAAAAGTCGTTCAGAGTTGCTATGGGGTTTGTAAGGAATACACAGATACAGAGACGAAAAGCGTCTTCAGGTGCTAGTAAGAAAGGTTTTCGAGTAAGTTGTGGCAATGACATGATGTTTAATTCTCAAAGTGAAATTGTATGGCTTTTAGATGCTTAGGGGTGATAAACACTGTTCTTCAGCAATAGCCCAGTTGAATGATTTCTGTGCAAGTTTAGCTTAAATTCGTCCTACTGGACTGAGCTTGCCACAGCACTGGTTGTTCATAGGGCTGCTGGGGGAACACGCTTATTTTTAGAGGTGATTTGTTTGGTCTACCTGAGCTGAACCCCAGACATAGTTTAATCTCATGCGAAACATCTACATCTTGAATAAATGTCTTTAAAACAGAAAAACAGACAAAAAGCCATTTAAGACATTGAAATCACAGTAGATTTAAAAACTGACTTAGAAAACAATGGGTCAAATTCGCAGAAGTTATTTGAGGCAGATGTCTGGCATCCCAGAGAACTGTTACTCTGAGGATGAGTAGTTTGTGTTCTTGCTACTGTCAGTCTGTATTTTTTAGGGCTAAGTTACTTTATATTTAAATGTCAGAAGATGAATTGGTGCTGCTGTTGTCAGCATTGTCTGCTTTTACATTGGCACTAACGGAAAGGCTACTAGCAATCTCCTGCACAGCTCTCAGCATCTTCTCTGCAGGCTCCTGCATCTGATGACTAATGAGATTTAGATTAGTGTAGAAAAAATATGTCCTAATTTTTCCACATTTCCAAGAACCTAATCTGGAATTACTCATTCTTCCTCACTGTGGTAAGTGTCAAAAGACCAAGAAAGTCCTTTTAGTCGTGATTTTCTGAAGCAGAGTCCGTGTTAGATTTGGTTTTCATATCTGATTGTGAATGGAACCCAGGGCTAAGCAAGAAACGGAATAACATCTGACAAAAAAAAAATTAGTTAACTCACCTTCCTCTCTGGGCACTTGTAGCTGCCCTTCTGCTCCCAGGTTGAACAGGCTGCCTGAGTTGTAGGAGGATGTTCTGGCATGAAAGCCATTTACCAGCATGAACTCTTCTGGCTGTTTGAGATGTGCTGGAAAGGAAAAGGCAATGGCTTTTGGTATGCGACACGAATTTGATGACAAGACTGTTTCATAGTTTCCAAGACTCAAATTAGTGAGGCACGGAGTAGCCAGCAGTGGTGGAGAGGACTAGCCAAGAATCCCTCAGTTGAACTGTGGGGTGATGGAGAAGCAAACCCATGTTGTCGGCGTATTTCACTGGAGTGCTTAGGAATCTGGATGTGAGGTATCTAAGAGAGATTCAGGGTCTGGCCTTTTCAGCATTGACTGCTATGTAGGGTTGGGAGGTGCTCTTGTTTGGCTGGTGATGGTATGGATGAGGCTGTTGTAGATACCATGCTATTTTTAAGAGACTTGCATTAGCTTCAAGTTCCACTGGGAATACAGGGTCAAAAATCAGCGCTTGCTGAGTGGGAAAGGACAAATCTAGTAGGGAAAGATGCTATTTTTAAGTTTCCAAAAATATGAAAGCAAATTCTTAAAATCCTTGGGAATATGCTTCTAGCAAGCAAAATCTAGAGTTGCCTTAATCCTTAACGTTGACCCAGAATTAATTTTCTTAAAAAAAAATCAAACCCAGCCACCCAAGTAACCTGTCCAAAGAAACATCTCCATATTTCGTTAGCAGAGACTGCATTTATGTTAGCGCTGAATCTGACCTTCTTTAATAGATGGCAAAAAATAAAGATCCAAGTTAATTATATGATTAAACTGGGAAAAATTCCATTTTGGCAGTGTTCTGTTAAGTAACACTCAGCTACAATGGTAGGCCTTAGCACATCTGGTCTGAAAAACACAGGAAAAGGAAATACATTGTTTATCAGACTAAATATAGTTGGAATCGATGTCTTCTTTCAGTAAAATAGTCAGAGGTGATGGCTGATGTATACTGGGCCAGATTTTTCAGTTGCTGTAAATATTACAGTTCTGTGTATTCCACTGATTATAACAGTATTTACAGCCCATTGAGGAACATCATCTCTTTGCAGATACAAAATTTAAATTAAACCATGTGCTGTGGGTCAGCTAATGAGAAATACAGAGTACCCACATTTCCTTTGGGGCAGATGCACATTGTAAGCCTTTCAGTTGTGCCAAGGATGAGAAAAATCTAGGTGGGTGGGTTCAGCCTCAAGACAGCAGTTACATGCATTCATTATTGCTCATCGTCTGTCTGTTATTTCTGTTTGAACAAAGAGAGTCCATTAATCACCAGTTTATTTTATGTGTACAGTATGTATATATTTGTACTGCATACTGGGAGAGAGGGAATCTCCTTCTGGAGGCCCCCCACATCAGGACTGGCAGGAGAAGCAATGGAAAGAGCTGTCAGCACACTGGTCTGTTTTACCTGTGAGTTGTGGTTGTGGCTGGTGGGAACTCACAGCTGCTGGTAGCAGTGGTGTATTAGCCCAAATTCATCTCAGCCAGCTTCGGGCTGCTGTGCTTGCCTAGATGCCCAAGGCTCACATGCTTTGTAGTCAACTGAGAGAAACTGAAGTCATGGTGGGTGGAGAGGATATGGCACCTTCTCATGCTCTTAACAGTTATACACAGGCAACCTTCTGAGCTGAAGCACATCAGTCAATGTCTTGGTTTGTGATGAATCTGAGCATCGTTGTGTTCATCAGCAGTTCTCCCCTGCAGCCTGGCTCCCTCCTGTAGCCCACACACACCTGCAAGGTGTTTTGGAAGCCACTTGGACTGATATACATTGACCATGGGGAGGGAAGGGGTAAGAAAGTACATCTAGCCTAGGGTCAGTGACTATGTGGGGTTTCACTGATTTCCCTGCTCAGTGAAGAGCTCTGTGGAGACGAGCCTGTGGTCTGTCTTATGTTCCTGCGGAGCTTCCCCTCTTAGGTTTGAGCTAGTTACGAGCCAGGCTTCAGTGATTGTCATCAGCAGTGAGATGAAGAAGCTCTTTGATCTTGCTCAGATCTTGCCTCCAGGTAGCTGGTTGGGAGCACTGTTTCAGAATTCATCTGTGAGCACCAGTTCCTTTAGAGCTAAGGTAGAGCTTTCCTCGTCATCTGCTGTTTCTGCCAGGAGTACCTGGTCCGATGGTGCCAGTTACTGCTGTCTCTGGAATCCAGCTAAAGAGAGAATAAAGATAATCCTGTGCTAGAATGGGGAGGGAGAAGGGCTAAAAGAGAGCAAGCAGTGTCACAGCTGGGTGAGGCATCCACCGTCACTGTGTCATGCCGGTTTGTAGTATGTTTTGCTCTGGCTTGTGAGTACGATGAAAGAGCTGAGTTCCATCTTAAACAGTGCTGTCTGCCCAGCATCAGCCTCTCAATGACCCCAAGGTTCGTGTTTCTTGTAAAAAGAAAGTCAGACCTATTCCTCCCCAGAGGATTGAATGAATTAAGGGAGTGCTGGCTTATAAGAAGTGGAAAGAATGGAAAATGCAGGAGCTTGAAGGCTCTTGACTTTTGCTTGACCTGCAGAATTCGCATACCTTAAAGCTGATAAGCAAAACAGGTTTTCCTCTTGTTCCTGTTGTGACAGAACAAGTGAAGTGTTACAATCACTCATTTTTAGTGCATAGAAATCTCCACTTTCTTTTGAAAGCAAAGGAGAGGAAAGATATCTAATACCTCATGATTGGAATTGACTGGATTATCTCTAATACACTATAGTAAATCAGGCCATTTCTTTTTTTAAACTTGTCCAGTACCATTTTAAAAAACACTTTTTTCGTGACATGCAGTTTGCTGTCTGGCTGTAACTTTGATTACTGGGAGGGAAACTCTTGCAATGTCCATACGTGACATGAAATAATTTTTCTAATGCACGATTTGCTGACTCTGGGCAAAAGCCTATTTTCTTCCTGCTTGCCAGGGAACTCTTGAGACAGGCAAATGCACTCCCTTCTCCTCTACAGAGCAGAGGAAGCATTTCTGGAACCCATACGAAGTGATTCATGGCCTTATGCAGTCCCTGTAGGCCAGAAAGCCCAAAGATGCAGACACTCTCTTCCTCCTCCTCTGCTCTCCTCTGAAATGAAAGCACAGCAGTAACTCTGACAACTAGTCTCTGGCTGCTGAGTAACCAAGCTGTAGTATAAGGTGGGGAGCATTTTCCCTTTTGCACTTAACGGAGTACTGTGTATTCAGGCTGGATATCAGTATTTGCTTCTGTAAATATGACAGTATCAATTTGTGTCCTCCACCTGAGTCCCGTATCTGTCTATATTCATATCTCCCAAGGAGAGAAGATAATCTTTAAGCTTCTGTAATATTAAATATCCCTGCCCTAACCTGAATGCACAAAACCAGAGTGCAATGAAATATAGCTACTTTCTTTGATTTAATTTATTTTTTCTTAGAAAATAATTTTGCCTACATGGAGTAGTAATGAAAAGCCGGTATCAATGATCAGAGAGCAGTAAAACTGTTGAGAGCTGTTCATAATTCCTGGGATAATCATGTGCATTTAGAGATGGGAAGGGCTAGGAGAGGGCTCAGTTCCCTGCACTGAGCACTGCCGGGTTATACCTGTATCCTCCATCCTAGGATAAGTAAGTAGATTTACCAAGTAGCATGACACAAACTGTTGGGTCAAGTTACTTGAGGCTTGGTGATGGATTAAAATGAAAGTTTAACAGAAAGTGAAAAATCCCCTCAGTAGCTACTTACACACGCTCAACAGCTCAAATTTCTGTATCGTTTTCACACTTTTAAAAAGGGAGATTTTGAAGCACGGGTGGGTTACAGCCAGTGTTTCCAATTTTAATGGTCTGAGCTTTTGGGGGTTTTTCTCCTTCTGCGGTGAAGAGCATCTGCACTTTTTCAGTGGAAAGTCACTGCAAAAACGACTTGCACAACACTGTCAAGAGTTGGGTGGTAACTGAGGATCCCGTAGCACTTTTCATGAATTAAGCTGAAGTATGTCTGATTGCGTGTCAATGTCTGCACTTGAGCAGGACCCTGAGGCTGGCCCATGCACCTCACGAGTGCAGGCCAGCTCGTCCTGAATGCCTGGGGCTGGTGAGATGAACTGCTCCCTGAACTCCAGGCACCGTTAGACACGGGCTTTGTGGGCAGACACTGGCACCTCAGACATCTAAAACTGGGCAAGATGGATCTTGGCCCGGGAGCCAGCACTCATCCTTGTGTTGTGGTTAGCGATGGTACTTACCTCTGCTTCCCAATTCATGCTTGTTGGGAAGTGTGAGGCCACTTTTGTTGTTCTTTGCTTTTTTGCCTTTTTTTTTTTTTTTTCATTATTTTGTTCTAGAGCAGGTAGCACTACAGTGGTGGATAAAGTAACTCATCCTTGGTTGTAATACTGTGGCATAAAAATGATTTGGGGTTTCTCAAGTATTTTAGAGATAAGGTTACTCTATGAACATTGGACCATGCATGACTGAGAATGTGTTAAGACACATAATATTTGTGTCCCAGTAGATGAAAGTATTTCCTTATGCTTATTCAATACTAGATACCTATCATGAAACTTTCCCTAAAGAATCTGCCGGAATGATGGAAGATTCAAGTCTTCATCGATGACATGAAACGATCAACCACAAGAGCTCCATTCTGATTTCGAAACGTTCCCCCAGCCTCCAGTTCCAGCTTACAAAAGCATTTCCAATTTTGCCTCGCTGGCTATCGGCGTGTATGCTCACAGTCTGTACAGAAATGCACTAAAATGAGTTGCCCTACCTGGGAAGGCTTTATATTGTATAGAAAATGTGGCACTAGGTACCGCTCTTCGTGTGCACAGGAGAGTTCACAAGGTGTCGATCTCGTTTACAGAAATGATGGCGCTTTGCAATTTTCTATAATATATTGCAATATATTTAAATGTCCTGTTTGACATGTGAAATGAAATTAAGTTAATGCATTGTTATGTATTTGAAGTATGAGGAAGACGATTCACTAACGACCAGCAAGGTTTTTAGAAGGTGTCCAGTATGTAGCCGTCTGTGTGATCCGTCTGGTGTATGTGATGTTAAAGGAAGCAACAAAACTGTCGCTGTTTAGAATGAAGAGTTTCTTTTGAATGATGCAATAGCTTACAGTGTCTTTCCTTTGTAGCTGCCCAGTGTGGTGAAGGGGAAGCAATTCTTGAAAAAGTTCAAGATAACTGGTTAACTGTGAATGGGCCTAATCTTTCCGTGAAACCAAGAAAATTTTTGGACACACACAGGACTTGAATACTCAAAAGGATTGGAACTTAGTGTTGTGCCAAAGTTAAACTACTGCAGTTGGCAGAAGTTCTGCACTGTAAATAGAAGACTGATTAAAAGACAGCTTGTACAAAAAAAAAAAATCAAATTTTAATACAGTACATTTTTATTCTGATACACGATGGAAACATTCTGTTTTAGACCTTTTTTGAAGAGGCTTCAGTGACCACTAGATTTTGTCCTCTTATATTTTGTTTGGCCTAATACTATATGTTCTAGTAAGATGGGCTTTACTGCCTGTGTTCTTTGATATGTGATTAAGCTTATAGCTTTGAGTGACCAAACATTTTACAGAGTAAAAGTTCTTAGAAACAGTATAACGTAACTGATATTTCTGTGTCTTATTTATCAGGCTCTGCACAAACTTGGAAAGTTGTGCTGGACTTGTACAACTCATATATAGGAACGCAGCATACTTCTGGATATCACAAACCTAAGCCTTTGTGGCAGTATGGATCTTGTCTTTGGATTTATTTTTGTTATTTTTTTGAGGCAAAGAGACGAATGGATGCTGCTGTAAAATATTTGTAATATTGCCATTATTGCTTTCTGTAGCAATTACTGCTTTTGCTTCAACAGATAAAGAAAATAAATCGGAGATAGAAAAATCCTAAAAGACGCTGGTAGAAGAAAGGATCATGTGAGAACTTCTGAGAATAAACTTTGTACCAAAAATTTAAAACCAGAAATAATGGAATAAATGTCTCCTTACTGAGCGCGTGTGGTTTTAGGAGGTGGTGTGGAAACCAAGAGCAGTGTCCGTATGAAAATGTCACAAACCACCTTTTCTCAAACGTGGTTTTTTCCTGTTACACGAAACTGAATTTCACCAATTCCTCAGATGCATTGAATTTGGAGCACTGGCTTGGCTGAACTGCCAGCGTGAGGTCAGCTTCACGTGCACTACAGTCCAGCTGCTGGTTCTGCTCTGTCAGCAGCCGGGGGATGTTCTCCTGACTTTTCTCATTAAGGTTCTTTATGTGGGGTGGGAACATCGGGGGTGAGTAGGAACCACCTCCTGCTGAGGTCCCTGACAGTTGGACATCACCCTTTGTGCCTGTTTTTAACATGTGCCTTTTCCTCCAAGAAGAAGGGTCCGAGCTGAGCACTTTCTGTTGAGCTCTGCCTCTCCCCGACGAGCCCCCACTTGCTCTGCTGCCGTCCTGCCTCAGCGGGACTCGTCACACCTGGCCACTTCAGCTCTTGCGCTGCCACTGGAGGGGCTTGTAGACCCGGTCACCCCTGCAGGGCCCAGCATCCTGCCCACAGACCTGTCCCTGCCTGAGCAAAAGGTGTTTGAGGCGATAGAACGGTTCCTGCGCACGGCCCGGAGATGAGCGCTGGTAGTCAGGACAGCTTGGTGTTTGGCCAAATAGTTTTGCTCGGTTCGGTGAGAAAAAGGGGAGGAGGCGGAAAAGAAAGAATGCTTATTCAAGAATCTGTCAGCTAACGAGGGAGTTATGAAAAGCCCTGGATTATGCATGCAGCCACCTTTTTTTTTTTTTTTTAAACGGTTACCTTTTTTATTTACAGCGTTATCAGCGATTCCAAAATGCTGCAATTCGGTCTATATTTTCACAAGAGACCAGCTGGCCTTGTGGGTTGTTTCCCCTTTCCCAGCCTCCTCTTCCCAGCCCCTTCCATCTTCCATTTGTTTTCATAATAATACTGTCAACTACTATTTTTAAGGATTTAAAATACCAAGCCACTTTGTGCACTGCGTTATTATTTATTTTTTTTATCCCCTCTAGAACGATCCTAAATTGCCCCCCGTGGGCTTGGCCTTGCTTTGGAGCACTGCTGGTGGTGGGCTTCAGTCTGTCAGACGATCGTTTCTAACATTTTTTTGTTGTTAAATGACTTGTTGCACTTCAAATACTGTCAAATGAAACCTTTGAATATATTTATATGTTTCTACTGCAATAACGTTGGAACTATTAGCATTGTGACTAATTCCTCTCCCATGTGTGTCTCTTTGCAGGCTCAGTGCTGAGCTGATGTTCATTACCTTAAAATATTTATTTGGTAGAAGAAAGAAAAGGCGGAAAAAGGGAATGAAACTGTGTCACACCTAGTTGATTTGTATCTTTGGGTGAAAATAAAGGTCAGTGTTGGCAGTAATTCTCCTCTTAGTGATTTTCGGTTTTCATAAATGGAAGCCAAATAGGAAAAAAAACATACTTGCAGTGATGCCTGTCGTAAGGGACTAAAGTGAAGAGGGCCCACAAAACAGCCTGTAATAACGTGTTCTGAAATGAAGGAGATGATAAAATAATACTGTGGCTGTGACTGCTCTCAGTCCTGCAGTTTCATTCCAGCAGCTGGGCAAAGCCTCCAGGGGAAGCTCAACTGCGAGGATTTCTATCCAAGCGTCGCACCCGACGCCCACAAAGTGCAGAAACGGAGGCCATTGGAAGCCCTGTGATGGAAGTGGCTTGTCATTTTTCTTAGTGATGCCACCAAGTTAAAAACTGCATCGCTGATAGATGTTTATATTATAGTGTTCTTTGCTCTAAATCCGTTTCACTTGCAATGATTTGAGGAAGGGAGCAATTGGGGGTAAAGTCCATTCTTGGTTTCTGCGTTTTGTTTGCGTTTGTTTGTTGAGCAGTGCTTTCCCTCTGCTTTGCCTCACGCTCTCTGTGAGCACTGATGCTTGTACAAGGCAAATACAAAGCCACGGAAGTTAAATTTAATAGCAGTTTCCAGTGGTCCCTTCCAGCAGTGCAAAAGCTGCGTGGGAAGTGAGGCACTGGACAACCAACAATTTGGGTTTTTTTCCCTTGTGGAGGCAGCTTCCCCTGCCAGCCTCCATGCAGAAAAGGAGAGCAGGATTGGGAAGGCCCACGAGTTGTGAGGGTCACTCAAGGGCAGTCCTGAAGCCCTGGGTATATTTCTTCAACGTAGCCTATTTTCCTTGGGTTTTTTTTTTTCTGATTCTTTAGGTTTGTTTCTCTTTGCTCCTATAAGAGAGCAGTATCGTAGGAAGTCACCTCAGTTCAATAGATGTTATTACAATAGAGGTCTGCAGCAGCCAAGGCTGCTTAAATGGTATCCTAGAGGAGTTGCCACCGGAGTTCCTTAGTCCTGCCCAGGCCTGAAACCACAGCAGTGAAGTTTTAACCTAGAGAGGTAACGAATCCGCTGTGGTCTCCATGGCCTGCTTTCATCACGAGTAGCAATTAGGCAACAAGCCTGACTGTGGCCAGAGGAAGTTAATGAGTTTTCAGACAAACTGATAAAACTGAAAAAGGGGCACGGAAGGAGGCATACGAACTTCACCGTGCCTGACAGCGAGTCCCTTGGGTTTTTCCAGTTAGAGCAATAGATCTGAGATACCACCCTTTACAGTGACTTCTGCCTCACGCTTGTATCCGTAACACCATCGAGCTACAACCTCAGTGCTCACACTACACAGCCAAGTGAAGCGGTTCAGAGAGGATTCACATCCGTACTGGGAATGTGGAGGCTTGTGTGGGAAGGTCACTGCTTTAGGATTCTCCCAGGCGCCTGATCACCTTCCTCCTTTCCAGAGAGCTTTTTTCCCTCTTCTCTTCTCAACAGCTTTCTGGTCAAACTCAAGGGCGTTTTCATTCTGTTCATCGTTTATCTTACCAGACAGAAAATAGTTGCAAAACCCATTAATGGCAGGACACATCTGTGCCTAGTGCACTCTTCTGGCAATAACGACTTTATTGGCTTTTGTGAGGCCTGCGGGGGAAGGATTATGGCCTAGTTAATACAGCTTGCCAGGGCTTTGAAAGGTTCTGCTGTTTTAAGGTAGAGCAGGTAAATGAACCATCTTTCAGGGGATGTGTCCTCTCCTGTCTGCCCTAAGGACACCTAAAAAACTTTTGGCTTCTGCTAACAACAAGCAGTTCTTTCTCTTTGATTTCTGTGGTGCAGGACCCCTCACCTCCCTACTCGTTTCTGTTGAGTCTTATTGTATCCATGGGGCGGCTTGATAATTTACAAAGAGACCATATTCCATGGTTGTGCTCTTCTGGAGAGATGAGAAAGCAAAGGGAGATTCCCTGCCTGCTGGACTTGGTGGCTGGTGGGAGCGGTGCTGTCGCCACCTCCACAGTCACCTCTTCCTGCCTGTTTTCTTGCCTGATGCCCTTCTTCTGCTCAGCTTCTGGGTCTCTGCACTCTCGTGTTGTTTTCAATGTGCCCTCCTCCTTCCGTGGCACACGAGGGTGTCAGAACACTTTTCCCTTTAGGATTAAGGAGCTGGTTTAATTCCTGCATTTGCCTTTGCTCAGTCCTGGTTGTACCTGCCCCAAGGCCAGAGCTGGACTTAGCAAACGGAGCTTCTCTCAGTCACATCTGGCTGAAGTAGTTTCTCAGCTAGCTTGAGATGGATGGAGGTTCATCTCCATTCTACCAGCACTTCCTTAAAGACGTACTGAGTTTGAGGCAAGTGTTCTTTTCCCAAAATTTGGGTCAGTGGCTTCTGGGAGCTTTGGCTCAAGGGGCGTCAGCCTTTTGCCACCCTCAGTGTGATGCCTTACTGTTCAAGAATTGCTCTTGAGCTCTGCAGTTGCATCTCAAACCATCATAGTAAGATTTGCTAGAGCTCATCTGAGCTCATCAGAGCTTTAGCTGCAGTGTTGTTTGCAGTTCATGTAGTGATAACCTCTGTATGCCCCTACCCATGAAATGTTGTTATTTGTATCACCCTCCCACATTAGCCATGGACAATATCCCCTCATGTGTGACACGGTGCAAAGGAGGTGAAAGATGGTCTCTGCTGTAAAGAACTTGCAATCTAAATAAAAGGCAAGAGACAAGGACACAGCAAGACAATATCAGCAAATAAAGAGATGCTCTTCTCCTTTCATGACCATGTTTAGGGAAGAGCCTATGTTGTGACTGTCAAAATCTAGTCTTCCCTCAAGGTATGAATATTTCACAATGTCTGGAAGAATCCACTTAATGATTCAGGAGCCACCCATCCTTTGAGGAATGCTGCCTGTGGGACTCACTGCCCCCTTCACTGCAGGCAGCTCTCTTGCTTTGAGGAGGGAATTAGTCTCTCTTTTGCTTTCTTCCAAGGGCAGCTCCTTTCCAGCATATTTTAATAAAACCATAAACCATGTGAGAGCTGCATTATTCCTTAGCCGACGTGTGTGGGTAGTTGTGCCTACCAAGATAGGGCTCCAGTTGCTGACAGAGGTTTCTTGTTTCTGCTGCGTGTGCTTGATGGTCTCTGAAACCTTTGTGGTGTGCATTCTCCTGGCGCAAGAGCGGCTGGGCTGTGGCGAGGACCCATGGAGGCTATCACAATACAAATAATAACTTCAGTAATTAAAGAAGCACTGGGGGAGAATTCTTCTGGATTAATTTTGCCCAAGAGTTAGACTGGGAAGCGGGGAGAAGAAGGGCTGTCTGGATGCAGACAAGTTCCATGTGCCACACTATTTTCCTTTCCCGGCCAAAAGGGCTCAGGCAATAGAGCAGCGTGACAAATTCCTGCTCATCACTTGAGTTGTCTTCACCACCCGGGCTCTCTCTTGGCACACCCTGACTGGAGGATGAAGCAGGCTGGCCTGCACTCTGTTGGCTGAGGTTTCAGCTGGGTCACAGCACCTAACGAGGCACGCTCGTGTGAATGGCTACAACAGCATTGCTGATGCGCAGGAACTTGCTGGGCGACTGCACCTTACTGGAGCCCATTTGTTTTGCTGGTCCAATGTTCATGTGCTGAGCTGGTGTTTAGGCTGGTGGTGGAGCAAGACCTTGGCTGCCATTAGGAAGAGATTCATGTATGGCTTCTTTTTGTCCTTGAAGCTCCTTACACGGAGCAGCTGCGGCAGTGCAGGCTCTCGTAGGGCTCATGTATCTCTGCACCTCCTCAAAGCTGCCTCTTCCACAGACGTCCTCTCCTGTGTGAAGCCAAGGCTGACAGCACCATGGCAAATCGTGCCATGCAAACTCAGGCAAACCACTTGACTTAAGTACAGTGGGAATTTGTAATCTGGCAGCTACACTGATGACTCGGGTTTTAGGGGAGAAATTGAGCAAATCTCTGGTGCTGACAAGGCAGAGGAATTTCCTGAAGTTGCATTATTTTATTTCTGTAACTAACATATGAGGAGCCTTTAAAATGCGTGAGGGGAGGAGAGGGAAGGGGAGAGATGGGCAAGGGCAGAAGGGAGGCGGTATTACGGCCGTGACTTAGGACTGAAACCATGCAGCCAGCTGCTGGGCCCCCCGTACGGTGCTCAGGAATCGCTCTCCTGCCATGGGTTTCCCAGACAAAGGCACTCTCTGCATTGCAACACAGAGCCTTTGCAGGCCACGTTGGTATCCTCTGAGGCTGGAACCCCCAGCCCAGAGGGACGCTGCAATCCAAGCTGGCAGACAAGTGGCTGTGCTGGGATTTGCCCTTGGGAGCGCCTTGCTCTTTGTGTGTTTTACTTTGAGCTGAGGCCACATTTCCCTTTGATTACTCATGTTTCTTTTTTGGTTTTTCTTCTTTTTGATTTGTTCTTAATCATCCCGATGGGTTTTTGTGCTTTGCTGATCAGACTGGTGTGTTGCAGCGTGAGTGGCAGTCCTGGAGGAGTGGGAAAGGAACATGTGTGTCCATGGGAGGAGAAATGCAGACGCTGTAGCTGTTTGGATGCTAATGCTGACTCCTGAGCACTCTGCCTCTGTCCTGCAGGAGCTCCTCACGCTGCTGGGCCTGCAGAGGAAGACAGACGGTTTTGGTGAGCACACATGCAGCTCTGACCATACTTGCCTCCCTTGTTGCTGGTAACAATAAGACCGAAGCATATCGAGCAAACTCCTGACTCTCTCCAAACTTACTTGCTAAGCAATTTCTTATGTTGGGGGGGTGGGGAGGGGGGCTTGTTTGCCAAACAGCACGTGTAAAAGAAACCTCAATCCCCTTTTATTTTCTGATCAAATCTACCTGCCAAAGTTGAGTTTCTATCCAGTGATTTATTCCAGCTGATGCCACATCCAGTCATGGCTATGCTGGTATGGAAGGATATTGTGAGCACGTATCCACTTAGAAAGAACAAAAAAACCCCAAACCCGGAACCATGTCTACTAGATGTAAACCTTTAAAATTATCCATATAAGCGGTGTTTTAGCCTCAAAACCTGTTCTGGTACTGACAGGTTCATTAGTCCATTTTGCAGGTTGTGGAAGTACAAGGATGACTTTTCAGCTCACCTCCAAACCTACATGGTGATTAGATGGGACAAAATGGGACTTTCCTGGATGGATGGATGGACCAGTACGGTGGGGAGGGGGAACAGCGCTGCAGTACACGTAAAACAGCTCACTCTGTGCAGTGGTATCATGAGGCAGGGAAGGGTACCTACAGCTTCACCTAAGCGCTGTTAATGAGCAATGGTGTGCCTGAGAATCTTTAAATCTTGAAGAAGCTCTACGATCGGGCTTCACGTTGTCATGTCCCCATGTCCCACAGGACAGCGTAAGGGGCTTTGGGAAACCCTGTCTTGAAAAGCCTGAGATTTCACAAGTTTCCCCCTCTGCTTTGGGGCAGAACTTAAATGGAAAAGTTACCAAAATACACTCCCACCCCCGCGCAGGCACCGGGCCAAAATACTAACAGAACAACTCTACAATTATGCAATTAATTAATCAAAGCACGGGACGCTTTGGTTCAAGTATTTGTTAGAAGATCTTACAACATTTCCATTACAGAGACTTGTGACCGAACTCCTCGCCAGAGGCGGGGAGGCCGACGGCCCTGCTGCCACCCGCCTCCCAAAAACAAGGGGTAAACGCCACAAACGAGGAGCCGCAGGGTCGTTCCTCTCCTCTCGCTTGGCTCGGCGGGCAAGGTCGGCGGCGCCCGGGCTGCCACCGCCCCCGTTCCCAGTGAGCTCCCCCAGCCTGTTTGGCGGAAGGCCTGGCCCACCGCAGCCGGCTCCCATCTCCCTCCAGCCCGAGCAGAGGGGGAGGACACCCGACCTCCTGCGGGCGCCCGCCTGAGAAGGACTCGGGAGAGCCGGGCCCGTGCGCGGCGGTCGAGACTACACCTCCCGGCGGGCCGCGGCCTCTCACACCGTCCCGCCTCCGACGGCCGGGCCGCTCCCGCCGCGGCCCCTCTAGCCCGCGCCGTCCCCGACTCAGTGTCCCCCGGCGGCTCGCCTCCGCCGCACCGCCCCGCTCTCTGGACCTCCCGCGGCGGTGTCCCGGCAGGGGGCGCGCTTGCCACCGTCGGGCAGCGGCGGCCGGTCTGGGCGGAGCGGCGTGATGGAACCGGTGCTGGGCTGGGAGTTCGAGGACTCCCTCTTCGCCCCCAGCCGGGAGAGGGGCCCGGCTGGCGGGGCTGAGCCGGCCGGCGGAGTCAAGCACTGCGAGCCAGGCGTGAGGAGACCGGGGGCGGCGGGCGGGAGCGGCCCAAGGGGCGGGCTGGGGAGGGCGGTGGCGGGCTCGGCCCCCCCTCCCTTGACGGGTTTGTGCTGTGCTCGCAGTGGTTTCGCAGCGAGGCGGACAGCGGGGGAGGCGACGGCGGGATAACGGCCAGCAAGTTCCGGGCGGACTGGGCCTACCGGCAGCGGGACTTTGAGGTATTTCCAGGGCTCTCGCAGGGCCTGGGGGCCCGGTCGGTGGAAGTTGTGGGGATATAAACGGGGGTGATTCCATAGCTCCCGGTGTGCGGAGTGAATGTGTATGTGTATGTGTATGCTGTGTCCAGCTTTGGAGCCCTCAGCACAGGAAGGACATGGAGCTGTTGGAGAGGGTCCAGAGCAGGCCACGAAGATGATGGGAGGGCTGGAACACCTCTGCTATGAGGACAGGCTGAAAGAACTGGGGTTGTTCAGCCTGGAGAAGAGAAGGCTTGGGGAGACCTTATAGCAGCTTCCAGTGTCTGAAGGGGGCCTACAGGAGAGATGAGGAGGGAGTTTTTGTCAGGGAGTGTAGCGATAACTGGTAATGTAGCGAGGGGTAATGGCTTCGAACTAGAAAAGGGGAGGTTTAGATCAGGTATCAGGAAGAAATTTTTCACTCTGAGGGTGGCGAGGCACTGCAACAGGTTGTCCTTCTGGATGCCTCATCCGTGGAAGTGTTCAAGGCCAGGATGGATTGGGCTTTGAGAAACCTGCTCTAGTGGGAGGCGTCCCTGCCCATGGCAGAGGGGTTGGAACTCAAGGATCTTTAAGGTCCTTTCCAACCTAAACCATTCTATGATTGATATAAGCGCCTCCTGGCTGAGCCACAGCTAGAGTCTGACGCTGTTATGTCCAGCTTGATGGATCCTTGTTTGTGCTTAAAGCACAACTGCCCTGTTGGCAGTCACGGTGGCCTGGTGAAGAGCCATCCTGCTGGCTGCACTGCCATCAGGCCACAATGGGCACCTGTGTTCTGGCATCCTCCCCCAACCAGATGTCATCGTCCAGGAGTCAGCGTGAAGTCAATGTAAACTGGCTAAAAATGCTGTTCTGCGCCCAGAGCTGATCCAGATCAGGCTTGCACATGGAATCATCTGAGTTGGAAGGGACCTTTAAGATCATTGAGTCCAACCATCAATCCTAACACCGCCAAAACCACCACTAAACCACGTCCCTAAGGACCATGTCTGCTCATCTTTTAAATACCTCCAGGGATGGTGATTCCACCACTTCCCTGGGCAGCCTGTTCCAACGTTTGATAGCCCTTTCAGTGAAGAAATTTTCCCTAATATCCAATCTAAACCTCCCCTGGCGCAACTTGAGGCTGTTTCTTCATGTGCTTACCAAGTGGTTCAGTAGTGAGCAGAGTTGGTGTTTGTGGCCATGGAGGTCCATGGTCAGCCACAGTTAAGTGTGAATTTCTCTGCTCCTGGGGATAACACCATGTACCACAGGACTATCAGATCGCTGGCAACCACCTCGCTGCTGCTCACCTATCTTGGAGCTCCCCCCGCTGTCAGGTGAAGGCTGAGTGTAGTTGTCAGGCTCCTGACAGTTGGCTTATGAGCCTCATCATTAATTGTCCCAACTCTCTGCTGCCTCCCCTCTCTCTGGATGGCGGGTTGTGTCATTGGAGTGCATTTATATTCCCTGTTTCTGTTCTGCCTGCTGTGCTCCTAGACCCTGTCCTCACTGCCTGCTTCCTGAGCCGCATTCCTGATTATCAATGCTCTCCTGCCTCTATAGCCCTAGTTGCAGGATTGAGTCTTTTGTTAAATTTTCCCCTGGTTGAAATCAGCCACTTCTGCCCTTGTTTCAACTGTCATAGCTTCTTATTCCAGGCTATGGCTTGCATTATAGGCTCCTGATTCCAAAGCTGTCAGGCCGACTTCTGACTTCACTCCTTTCACCTTGCTCATTGGATTTGTGGATCTTTTTGTACCTCAGTTGGCACTGACTTCTGCTTTTTAATGTTATTCCAGCACTACTGTTGCCTTGTCTGTATCTGACAGATGCTTTGCAGTCTCAGCTGAGACACCCTGAAGGGATTCATGAAAGTGTGCTGAGAAGAAAGGTGCCTCAGGCTGCGGTCAGATGTGGCTGCTGACCCTCAGAAAGAGCCGATTGTGCCTTGCTGTGTGCTGTGGTGGCCCTCTCAGGAGAGAATGACACCCCCTCAGATCTGCTAGTGGAACAGACAGTTGCTTCCTAACCCTTTTCTGTCACAGTCATCCATGTTAAAAATGTCTAGTCTTCAGTCTTATTGCTAACCTGGATCACTGGGACAGAACCAGAACTAGACTGCACATAAAATTACAGATTTGACTGCACTGACCTTAGAAAAGGGGCTGGAAATAAGCAAATGGGGGCAGTAATCTCTTCGCTCATCATGAATACTTTTTAATGTCAGCCTAGGTCACTTGATAGGAAATGCCAAGGACAGCAGTGATCTAAGCTGAGCCCATTTTTAGGATATAAATGACTGTAGACTCTGCTTGGGATTCATAATGCTTTGTCCTTGCCAGGTTATATCTCTTTAATATGTAACAAGGTCCTGCAATTATCCTCTGATCAGAGGATCATTTTCACCAGTGGCTGCTGCACTCACTGGGCAGAGGGGAGCTCCCTCCCTCTTCTGCTTGAGTAGGAATGGCGAGATTAACACCAGGGAAGAAAAATATCTTAGCCATTTTGCCAGGAAGTAGTCAGGGCCTGTCACCTGGAAGCTCTTTGTGCTAGAACCGTTCAAGTTTGCAAGGAATAATTAAATATTCATTTTGAGAGATGGGAGAATGAGCACTGCTCTTTAGTCTCCTGGTCTGAGCCACTTACACAGAGGGGGAGGAACCAAGATTCCAGTCTTAGCTTCACTGAATACTTAATTTAATGTATTTAAATGTTAATTGGAGTCCTGGTGAGTGCCCTGAGCGTTAAGCTACAGAGGTATTGCTCATTCTTGTCTTTTTCCTTTGGCCAATTAATATTTAATTATTTCATGCAAAGTGTAACCATCCTGCAGGAACAATGGAGATTCACCTTCCTTGTGGTATTCTCTGACTTGCTGGTTATTCATGTGAGGTGAGGTACTTGCAGGTTCAAACCTTCCCATGGAGAGTGTCATGGATTTGAAACAAGGTCCCCCAAGTTTAGAGCGAGTGCTCTGATCGCTGAGTTGATGCTTGGAGGAAAGATGCCTTGTATTGCCCAGCTATTGCCCAGGTCAGTAGATGATCCCTTCTGGGTCAGGCCTGGTGGGAGAGAGGTGGACAGATGCGTGGTGAGTCCTGTCAGGGCTTAAACACCAGTTAGGACTGTGGTTGCTCATCCCCATCTAGACTTGGCTGTGTAGTAGTGGGACCCTCATCTGTGGGGTGGCATAGGTGGTACCCAAGTCCGGAAGAAAGAAAACATGGACTTCAGATCCTGAATTCCCTTTGTGATTGTAGTCAGAAACAAAACATACCATAAGGCTTGCTTTTAAGTGAAAGTGTCTCTGTTTTGTTTGGCTTTTCTTTTTGTTGGCACTCCTAGAAGGCCCTGTGTGAATACTCGAGCTGCCTGCTACTCTTACCGCCCAGTAACATTGCAATGAGACGGGATGTCCAGGAGGGCCAGGCTCGGTGTTTATCTCACCTAGGAAGGCACAAGGAGGCTCTGGATATTGCAGAAAAAATGGTAAATAATCCAATCTTCCTTTTAGGCTTTTAACATGAAAATATTGCCAGTAGTTCTTTTATATGGACCATTTTTTGGAAAAACAATACTTAGATGTATAGTCCTTCAGGATGTTCAGTGCTCAGAGTATTTGGTAAACAGAGGGTAACTGTCACTAAAGATACAATCACTCTTTGGAAATCAGAACACCCTGTACCACAATGAGCTCCCTGTGCAGGGAGGCTGGTAGTCCTGGAAGGAACTAAATATCATGCTCTGCCAGGCAGAATTAATGTAATGTAATAGGAATTATAAGAAAGGGGATAAATGAGTGCTTAAATCTTTCCACTATAAAAGTAACGGTTCAAAAAACTCCCTTTTATTTCCATATACTCGCTGCCAAACTTCCACCAAGAAGAGCATCTCACCACAAATTGAGTTTTTCCCATAAAGGAAGAGGTCCAAAGGCTCTGAGGTCTGCTAGAATTTTACTGCTGGTGTTTATTTTTATATAGAAGGTGTTTATGCTACGAAGAAGGGCAGCTGTGTAAAACTCTGAAGGCAAATAAACAAATGACAGCATTCAGGGCCTTCTTGCCTTTCGGAGTGGGACGAGGCAGCGAGAGGGAGCGCTGGCAGCTTGGTCGTGCGTGATCTGTATCACGCTGTGTGGTTTAAAATTCAGAGCATGGTTTTGTACCATTTAAAAATTACCTTTAGAGGTATTTGTGTGTCATTATTCAGGGAGACCTTTTCTTAGGCTCCGAAGGATGATTCTGTTCTTCTCCTGTTTTTAATCTTTTTGTTTCTAGAGAAACAGCGCTACTAACATGGATCACTTAACGACGGTTCTCAACCTGCAGTTTGCCATTTACCAGGGTCTGGGAGATGTGGAAAAAAAGATCATGAGTCTGCAGCAACTGATCTGCTTACATCCCTTCAACCCTTGGTACTGGAAGTCACTCGCTGAAGCTTATATGAGCCTTTTACAGAGTTTGGCTCCGTTAGTCATTCCAGAAACAAATGTAAATCAGTCCAAAGCGGTTAGTGTAAGTGACAGTAGTTTCAAAACGTCAGCTGGAAGAGAGATTAATTTGCAGCCTCACAGATCAGAAAAGGGCTATAAAGAAGGCCCTCGGCACAGCCTTGCTACAGAGACAAAGAGGGAGAACATGGTGACTTGTAGCAGCGGCCAAGCTGTAAAGGAATTCCTCTGCCCTTCAGCAGAACCGGAAAGCACAAACAAAGGGAAGCACTCAGCCACCGAGTCCTGCGACCAGAATACATTGAAGAAAGTTGGAATAAAGGCATGTGCCTCGTTTATTAGAGCAAGGTAACTAAACATAATGTCAATAATGTTAAATTCTCCCAATCAAGAACAATTTAAAGTATATTTTTTGTAATATTTTCAGTTTATGTTTTGAATGTAAAGGTTTGTTTCAGTGTGGGCAATGCTCACTGAGAAGCATCCTGCTATTCCTATTTAAAAAGCAAAATCTACTGGCATGGTAGCTGTGAACAGCCTAAATCTGAGCGGAGAGAGTAAACCAGTGTCGTGCACTGGTGAGAAAGAGCATTTTTTTAATGACCGCATTATATGAATCTTTTCAAGTAATTATATAAAAAAGGTCTTGTTCTTCATCCAACGCTCCTGTTGGAGCTTGGCAATTTCCTGGTGTGGTATCAAAGATGCAGCAGTAGCAGTGCCCCAAAGGGAAGGCTGCCTCAGTCTTCCTTCTGCAACCACCACCTGCCCTATTTGCTTGAAGCCTCGTGCTTGAGCGGAAATGTATTTTATAATAATACCCGGTCCTGCATAATGGATGAGGTTGAAAAATGAACTCTGTGACAGCTGATTGACAGGGCTGCATTAAAATGTTCTTTCCTTTTCTTCCCTCTCTTCCTAAAACTCTTGCACACAACAAAAATCCCTAAAACATAACCTTTCCAAGAGAGAACCAGAGGGACTGGGTTTGTTCAATTTTTTCCCTCTCTCACTGTTTGCTAATGTAGTAGTCAACAAATGTATTTAAAGCTATTTTAAGAACTTGCACAAATATTTACAGAGAACACTTTATAACTGCCCTGTTAGGGCAAGATTCAAGAAATGTAAAAAAAGATATAGTAGCTTTTAATTGTACTCAGCCTAAGAGATGGTGACTTTAATTGCTGCTTGGGAAAGTTACTACATTTAGTACTGATACTGAATATTAAACCTACATTTATAGTCAAATAATTTGTGTCACTTGTTTTGGGGGGTGTGTGGTTCAGCTTTGAGACAGTTACAAGACGTGAGATTTCCTTGCTGGGCTGCAGAGTTTCACAATGTGTTATTGTGGTTTATATTTTGAGATACACTTGTCTGGGCAAGCTTCTCCCCTGCCCAGGGCTTAGGCATTAAATAGGTTGTCTAATATTTTCAGGTCTGTTGGATTTTAAGTGAGATGTGAACGTTGCATAAACACAGCGCAGGGTAAAGTGCACCCTGAAAGGGGATATTAGTGTTGCTTTTTGTAGGAAAGAGGG
Source organism: Nycticryphes semicollaris (assembly GCA_013400055.1). Taxonomy (NCBI): domain Eukaryota; kingdom Metazoa; phylum Chordata; class Aves; order Charadriiformes; family Rostratulidae; genus Nycticryphes; species Nycticryphes semicollaris. The sequence goes on from VXBJ01005094.1 coordinate 196,975, forward strand.
TTCTGCGTTAAAACATCACGAATAATTGACTCTTCTAGTTTTGATAGCAAAAAATAAAAAATTGGGGGAATGGATTTGTTTAATTTTCATTGGGATTTCATTCTTTCTTACATTACGCTGATGCAAATTTGGAAACAAAAATGCTTTACAAATTAAAAATACTTTCAATTTTACTTTTAATTTCCCAGTCAAAACTTTATTGTATTTCAAAAGGGTTTGTTGGCTCAGACATGTAAATTTTTATGTGTAGGATGCTCACATGAAAACTTTCATCTAAGATCTTGTCTTCTCTTCATAAACATACACACCTTTATGATAACACCTCCTTCATTTAACTTTGCTAAATGTGATTTTAAAAAAATACTGTTCTTTCTGCATAAAGCTTGAGTTAAACAGTTTGAGTAAGAATACTGCTGAGTCCCAGCAGTCATTTGGTTGAATATACTTAGGTATTTCCTCAGCTGACGTGTTTTACAGTCCCTGTGTGAGGAGGACTCTCTCTGTCCAAGCAGTTGGTGATGAGGTCCCTTATGCCATGAAGCCACGTTGTCACCACAACTTGTAACCTTCATTGGGTCATTTTGGGGCACTGCCTTGAACACAAAACTGTGGTGAGAGGTTTTAGAAAATATGCTGGGGTTGGCCTATGTGGGGAGGATGTTTGATATTTGTCTAACACCCCCACATTTCTAGTTTTTTTGAGGTTACAAAGATAATCGCTGCCGTAGGTAAAAATGCACTGCTGTCTGTTGGGACTTCATAGTGCTGTGGGACACCTGACGTAGTGCAGTTAATGCTGCGGGGCTGGGCTTCACTTCTGAATTGGGTGATGAGCACATGGGGAGAAAAACATAGGTGCAGAGCAACCAGAGGTACTTGCAGTGTTGTTTTTCAAAAGTAATTCGCAGTCCTTGTGTCACAGCACGGATACACCGTACCCGTGGTAGATGGATGGGGATGCATTCATTTCTTCGCATGTTTTGCAGTTGGCAAAAGGCAGGAAGAAGAGCCATTTTATTTTGGTTGGGTTTAGGTTTGCTGACTTACTCTTTCACCAGCTGTGCCTTTCTTTAACTGCCCTTTTCATTTCAGGCTTTTACTTCAGCTTACCCAGTTGCAACAGTCGTCCTTTGCGCTAGAGAGTAACGTAAAAGGTCAGGAAGAAATTGAGGACAAAGTGGCCCGACTTGGTTTCAATGAAGACTCCTTGCTGTTGATGACCGAGGTAAAGGGATGTTTCATGGTGTGCAAATTCCCAGCTGGATGTCGGCTGGTTGAGGCACCTGAGCCAGTTCAGGCACAAAGTCCTGTAAGTGTGACGCTGCCCTCAGCTAATTAACTGTGCCGGGAAGCAAGGTAAACGAGCAGGGGTGGGTTGCCCTGGTAGTGCGTTACCCGGAGCTGACAGCGATGCCTGTGTAGTGCTGGCTTGTGTCATGCAGGTGTATCTCTCTTCTGCTGAGATTATCCTTCCAGGAATGTTCAGGGTTGTTACATTTCTCGTGGGACTTGTCTTTGCAGGTGCATCATCGCTGTGCGTTTCCTGGGATGCAGATTTTATCTCAGGAATTTTAGATGTCACAATGTGAATCACAAGCATGAAATGGAAGTGGGGGTTACTTTGGTGGCTGCAGCAGTATTGAACACTTTCAGAAAAAGTATTAAACCTTTTCAGAAAAAGCCAGAGATGTCCTTTTACGTTATTTCTTCGTTCTGTTTTGATGCTTTAATTTTGTTTAGTTTCATTTTAAAGAAATAAAAAGGAGAGTAACATCGCGTGGCTTTATTCATAGAGATTAAAGATTTTTAGTGCTATTTAGAGAGTTCCTGACTTTTATCTTGAGGAACAAAAGTAATCTGGCGATGCTCTAACTTTGCTGTTGGTGTTACAGCTTTAAGTTACTGAAAGCCAAGCCGTTGCCGCACTGGCAGGCGGTCTAGAGGGATTTCATCCGTAAGAGGGCAGCAGCATGCAAACTATCTCCGGGTTTGAAAAGGTTGGGAAAAGAAACTCCTCTCCTGGTTTGCCTGGGTCTGATACCCGCCAGGAGGAGGTCAGAGTGATGGTGCTGTTGCAAGGTGAGCGCTGGATGCGGAGCTGGCGCTGAGATTTCCGCTGCTGCTGGGAGAGTAACAGTCCCCCTGCTGGAGCGCAGCCAGAAGCCGGGTGGGTTTTGCAGCTGTGAAACTTGGGGCTCTTGGTTCTCCCTGCTTGTTGCAGAATGCCACAGGCAGACAGCCTGATTGTGACTTGGAAACATCTCCTGGATGGCCTGTGGTTCATGTGTCAAGGGCTTTTCTTGTAAAGCTCTGGTATTAATGTCATATTTGCTGTTTTCTCTGCAAGTTACTTTCTTGTTTCCCATCTTCTTTCTTACTCTCGTTGCAGGTTATGGGGAAGGATCTTATACCAGAAAAACTCAAAGAGGAATTTCAGGGTGAAGTAAAATGTATAGGCCCTTTGGTGCTGTCATCATTGGTAACTGCGTCGGACACAGAATTTGAAATCAAATGGTTCAGTAATCTCCAAGAAGATTTTTGTCACTTTGACAGACAGTTCTATTCAGACATATATCTCCCGCCTTCGGTGACCTAAAGGTTTTGTTGTATTTATTCTCATACCTCCAAATTATTATGAAATTATATATGCAATAAAGTTTCATATTATATTTTTAAAGAATTCTTATTGCGCATCTTTTAAGAATATATGTAAATCCCTGCGTTTAAACTCTTAACATCTCATCATTTTCTTTGTTCACTAATCTGTTTGTGTTTAAAGTGATAAGGAATCCAGTAGAAAATAAGTTTTCAGAGATAGCTTTCCATTGCAAACCTCACCGTGTGGTGCTGGAAGCGCTTGTGATTTTTTGGAGCCTGTGATGGCAGTGGGATGGAGAACTTCCTTTATGATAGCCCGTTTGAAAGTTTCTGATCTAATTGATGTGATAGTGATTTCATGTTCAGAGCTGGGTGGTTAGAAATCTTAAATATATTTGTGCTGAGAATTTGTCAATGAGAACAGTTCTGTATGTTTTAGAAAATAAATCTAAACGGCAGATATTTAATCTTAGAACTGGAAGGAGACCTTTCTTCAAAGCTAACTGGTTTTCATAGGCATAGAAGTAGCTGAAGCCTTGTCTTCAGCGTGCTTAGATGAGGGAGGAGAAAAACTCAACGTTGTTTCTATGTACTGAAGAGTGATTAGTCAGATCATACCCCGTGTAAAACCCTGGAGGGAGGAAGATCTTTGCTGTGAAAAGTGGCAGTGCTGTTTCTGCATCACACAGCTCCTTCTGGTACACCTTCAGTTGGTAATGACACCACTTGACTTTACTTCTGGAAGCATCCGAGGCTTGGGGCTTGGGGCTTCTACAGAACAAGGCAGAGATTATCCTCTCGTTTCATTTGCTTGAAATAATTTACATTTGAGGCGAACAGGGTGTGCTCTTCCCCCCGTCTTCTCTTAAACTGTGAGAATTTAATTCTTTGTAGCTTTTTGGAAAAAATGTTCTTCAATGGATATAGTTTAAAAACCAAAAATCTCTTAGACATAATTTGCTGTGGCTTTTACTCATGTTTTCCTGGGTTTTCATTCTGAAGTACTAAAGGGTGCCGGGATTTTTAAATAACTCACGCCTGAATGGTGATTCGCTGCGTGTGAACACACTTGGCTGCTCAAGATGCTGGTTGGGGATCGTGTCGCCAGCCCTGGGTGTGGGTACAGCTCTCTGCTAAAGCTGACTGTGAAACTTCGCCAGAAAAATGGAGTATCGCCTTCAGCCATGTCAAATTATCTTTCATACTTTGGTGACTTAATGCGATTAACCCACATCCTGGTCAGCTCGTTACGAAAGATGATGACTTGGCAAGTACACTTGGGTAAGCAGTAACGCACTCATAAAGTATTACAGAATATTTGGCTGACTCAGGCGTGTGCTTGGCTGGGTGGAAATTTCTGTGTGCGTGTGTGGAACACGATACTCGGGTGGCAGTGAAGCTGCCTGAAGGGCTGGGGGTGCTTTTAAAACTAACCCGTGTCAGAAGTTTTCAGTAGGGGGCTGTCCCCGACGTGCTGTAAATGAATCTAAGGGTAGAATGTCTTAGAGCAAAGCCAAGGCAAACACAGAAACCTTAATGTGTCAGCAAAAAAAAACCCAACTAGAACAGGGACTTCTCCTGGTTTCTTCTTAAACTTAAGGTCATGATTAGCCGCATAAAAAAGCACTAATTGTTTTAGCCACAGCTCTGGAGGAGGGTCGGTAGTTAGGACACCAGAACCAGGTCTGTGTAGTGGGAACCCGCCAAGTGATTGGGCTCCCCAGTTTAGAAGGTGGAAATAGCATCAGGGCTGCTTTAGCAGCAAATGAAATACTTGCCAAATGTTGTCATTTTGTGAGTGAGATGGGCAAAGTACCCAGCGGGGAGCCAAGGTGATTTGGAACCTTCGTTTTGCGTGTGCCTGCAGGTTGTTTGAATTGAGGTTGTCTCTGAGACTGGGAGCACAAGGGTTAACTCTCCCCCCCCCACTCCAGTGGAAGGCAATCGGCAGTTCTTAAGAACAGGCAGTGTTTTTTCCAACCTGACAATAAAGCAAAACTGTTGTTTTTAACTACTGCAACAAAAACAATACGAATGTTGTTCCCAACGTGTCGCATGGTTTCTCTTCCAAATAAACCAGTGTTTCTTGCGCTGGGGCTATGAAACATTCCTTTGTCCCACTGGTGCCTGGCTCCCTCTCATCTCCCGCTACTTCCATTCCTCCTTTTTTGGCCCCAACCTCGCTTTTTCTGGCATGCCCACCTCCAGCTCCAGTCTTCTGTTTCTGATCCTGTCTCACCAGGGGCATTGCCTTTCCATCCTGCGTTTGAATGCCTCATCCTTGTTCCTCCGTTCTGTATAATCCTACATCTGCCTGTGAGAGACTGCTTTCGTGTTTTGGCTCCTAACGATATTGTAACTGGTATTAGCACATGGCACCAGTACTCCACGCTGAGTTACACAGCAAGTTTTCGGAGTGCAAACTGCAAGTGAGAAGCCATTAACGGTTACTGAGGTTTGATTTTGTTACTTTAACACTTGCTCCTGTTACAGACACCGTGGAAAGGACCCCTTGACCCTGGTTCTGATGCTTTTGAAATGATCGCTGTGTACAAACGCGATCTAATTGCGTGTCTTGCTAATGAGTGTTTGAATACTGCTGGGTTTGTGGTGAGAGAACGTGGTTGTGCTGTAACCAGTGACATTAACACAGGGTTCCTTGTCACAGAACCATAGAACAGTTTGGGTTGAAAGGGACCTTCAAAGATCATCTAGTTCCAGCCCCCTTTTCCCCCGCCAAGGGCAGGGACATCTTGCACTAGACTGGGTTCCTCAAAGCCCTGTCCAACCTGGCCTTGAACTCTGCCACTGATGGGACATCCACAGCTTCTCCTTCTCACCCCCCTCATTGTAAAAAATGTCTTCCTTACCTCCAATCTAAATCTGCCCTCTTTTTGGTTTAAAGCCACTGCCCCTTCTCCTGTCAGTGGTGGGTGGTGGGTGACATTAAGCTGGCTGACAGGTGCCCACCCCAGAAATAAGATGGGGGGAAAAAAAAAAGGACTTGTGGGTTGAGATAAAGGCAATTTAATGAAGAAAAAGCGATGGCTGCGTGTGAAAGCATAGAAAAACAAACAAAAACCCCCATTTATTCTCTATTTTCCATCAGCAGGCGATGTCATTGTAAAATTTGGGCTGCTTATATGGAATCAAACGTTGTAATGCGGGGTCCCACTCGTGTTCCCAGCACGAGAACCACCTTTATTGCTGTGCAGTAAAGGGGTTTTAGGTAGTGCCTACTTCTCCTGCCTTTCTGGTACTTGCAGACAAACTAGAAGATAGGAAAAATGCAAGCAAATCCATTTTGGTAACAGTTTGGCAACCCAGGTGCAACTCTGCAGGTCTCTTGAGTGTGGTGATGGTGAATGACACAGCCAGTGCTGGGTGAGGTCACCCGGTTGTCCTTGCAGGATCCACATTCCCTGGGAGGGTACTAAAATCCAGGGGCAGCATCAGTCATGGGTGCTCTTCTTCTTCTGGGAGGAGCAACAGGGACACACCAGGGTGCTCTCATTTTTGGAGAAGAGAAAGCAGCCTGTGGAGTGAGATGCTCCTGGGGAGCACAAGCCGCGAGCACCGGGGATGGCCTTGAGCACGTGCTCCTCTGGGTGTGTGTGGGTGAGCAGCGAGGTGTGCTCCATTACCCCTCATAGTGGCCAGCCTCAAAGTGCTTTAATGGGTAGCACTGGCAGGACATCAGCAGAAGCACCTCTGAGCCAGAAGACCTGTGGGGCCAGTTCTGGTTGGGAAAGGGACGCGGGGGCACTGGAAAGACCTGGCCAAGCCTAGCCTCTTCATTCAGCTTACTGCAGGGGAGCAAATGTGGCTGTGGGATCGAGGTGCCCCATGAACATCCTTTCCTGGTGCGGGAGCGATGACTGTGCCCTGGTCCCTTGGGCGATGCCACTCGCTGTTTCGCTGCTCCCCAGGGGCAGGACATGACACAGCAACCAACCATGGAGGGTCCCCGTCGCTGCCGGCAGCGGAGGTGCTCTGACAGGACAGAGTTGCCTTCTGGATAGTCCCAGGGGCCTTTGCAGGGACTGAGTTACCCTCCAGAGTGCCCAGGGGCTTTCTCCACGCTCTGCAGGGGCCTGTGCAGGGCACAAATTACCCTCCAGGGTGCTCCAGAGCCTCATCTGGGCTCTGCTGGGGCCTGTTGCAGAGCCCGCTGCTCTCCAGAGGCACCCCCCTAACACAAACATTTACAAGTCTAAAAAAACACCAGCTTTTAAATACAAACTCACTTCTGAAGATACTCTGGAGGTTTGTATAGGCTACATTTATGCTTTTTAGCCCCCATCACCCACATCTAGATCCCTTTTCTCTTCCTCCCAAACAGGAGAGAGACCGAAAATATAATGAGGATCATCCCATCTCTCGTTTTCTAGATGGTCATCTGAATCCTCTTGGGCAAAAGCAGAGGGGATGAATCCTCTTGTGCTGCCCACTGACTCTGCCACAGACCAACCCTCTTCACCCACCTGTCCAAAGACATGGCCCGGTGGGCAGAGGGTGCTCTGGTTCAGGTCTGCTCACACGGGCCATCAGAAGGATGGCAGCTCTATGGAGCTATGAACATCATCCTAGAGCCTGCAGGACGATGGACTGTTTGCTACTGGTTCTTCTGCCTCACTTGCAGGGTCCTCCTCTGAGAGAAGGACCCAGGACTGTCCTCTGCCCAAGGTGACCCTGAGGGGCTGTGGGTCACTCACCTGGGCTCAAAACAGTTCCCTGGCTCCTCTGTGCTTCCTTTTCACATCTCTTTCAGCGCTTTCTGCCGTGTCTCATGGCTTTTGGTTTGCACTCTGCAGCTTCCTCTTGGGTCTGAAGACGGGGCTCCTGGAGGGTAATCTGTGGCCTTTGCAGGGTGTGTTCCCAGAGCTGGATGCAGTATTCCAGGTGGGGTCTCACTGGAGCACAGCAGAGGGGCAGAATCACCTCTTCAACCTGCTGGCCAGGCTGCTTTTGATGTGGCCCAGGGTACGGTTGGCTTTCGGGGCTGTGACAGCACATTGTCAGCTCATGTCCAGCTTTTCACCCACCAGTAGCCCCAAGTCCTTCTCAGCAGAACTGCTCCCCATCCTGTCATCCGCCAGCCTGCATTGATAACGGAGGTTGTTTCAACCTATGTGAAACACTTGGCCTTGTTGAACTTGATGAGGTTCACCTGTGCTTCCAGCCTGTCCAGGTCTTTCTGGACATCATCCCCTCCCTCCAATGAATCACCTGCACTCTCAGCTTGGTGTCACCTGCAGACTTGCTGAGGGTGCACATGGCACTGGGGTTTATGCCAGCTCTTCTCTTGCAGCAGGAGGAGGGAGTACGTCAGTGTCCTGCCCTCATCTTCCTGACGGGCCGCTTCTGCAGCTGCCTGCGACCACACATCTCCCTCAGCACTGAGGGATCAAGCCCGAGGCAGCCTGTTCGCATTTTTGGCCTAACTCATTGCTGAAATTGTAAACTCTGATTGTTTTCCATCAAAACTGAAATTCCATTCATTTGATGTTTAAGTTCAGCTGCCATCTGAACTAGCCCAAGCTGCCGCCCTCATCCAGGCCTGAAATCTGCTCTTCTTTACTCCCGCTGCTCCTCTGGGTTATTAACTTGTGCCTTACCCGTGTTTCATTGGCCGTGTTCTCCAAAACATCTGTGCCCAAACTACCGCGCCACAGACATGAGCTGGGGGAACTCATGGACTCCAGGGGTCACCATGGCCTGAGGAAACGAAGGCTTCAGAGGTAGTGGTCTACAAACTCCTCCCCGTGTCCCTCTCCAAGCCACCCCCACAGTTGGGCCACAGCGGGATCAGGGAACTGAACCGAATACAGTAAGAAGATCTTAGGCTGGGGGAACACCTGGGCTTAATTCTGTTTCCCTTAATTTCAGGAGAAACAAAATACATTTTCACCCAGCCTCTGGCTGCACAGGACTCGGCTTTTGGAAGAGAAGAGAGGACATTGCACAAGTGAAAAGAATATGAAGAAACAAAATGATTCTCAAAGAGATTTTAATGAAAATCTTCTCTTTTATTTGAATGGTTGCCATATTCAGATAATTAAGTAGCATTGTCACAGGAATGAAAACCAACTTTCCCTTCTTCCCAAGGAATCCGAAAAATGTCGCTATGTACAGAATTTACAATTATATGCAATAGTTTAGTTTTACTCTGGACTCCAAAATTTGATACCACAGGTCAAAACCTCCACACTGAAGCTAGAGCAGGATGTCTCCATCCTGCCCCTCCCATAATGTTCTGCAGACTTTACCGGTACACTTTCAAAACGATTGCTCTTCCAAGGATGAGAAACTTTCCTCACCTGAGATCTTGCTGCCACATACAGTTTTCATCAGCCACCGCCCAAAAGAATTAAATTGTCTTCCTTTTTGAGCAGGTGAGAAGTCGGGCAAAATGGGCCAGACGTGCAAATGTGTTTCCGTTTCCGTTTCTTCCTGCTGGAGCCAGATGAAAGACGATATAAAGCAGGTGTAAAAAAATAATCTACTGATATATCGGTTAGACACCTAGTAACTTTGGGATTTGGATGGAAATCCTTTGTTTCGCAAATTTTCTTACTATTTTTTGCCTTTCACTTACAGAAGCTTCCCTCGTTTTCACGGGTTATTTGGCAAAAAGTTCTTCCGTTCTGGGTCACGCTGCTGAACCTCTGTGGCTCCCTCCAGAGCTCTGTTCAGTGGGCACTACAGACACCCAGTTTCTCTTGAAACCTTAGAAACCTTGAAGAACTCCGAATTAAAGTGTCATTATCTCTAACTTAACATTCAGTCAAATGACCACTGAGAGGATTTCTGAGATGTGTGTGCTATTAAATGAATTGGAATTCAGTCCCGCTGTGTCACTAGCAGGACTTTGCTTCTTTTCCCAGCTTCATTTTCCAGTCTGAACCTGCACAGATGCTCTGCAGGAGGGAAAATTGCTCTGAGCCGGTGGGATTGGAGGTGGGTAACAAAGTGTGCTGGAAAACACCTGTGTTGCTGATGAGGGGAAGGGAGCAAATGGTGGCTGCGAGATGTCCTCTGTAGCTGGAATCATCAGTCTTGGTCCGTGTTGGCAGGCCCCTTCCTAGAAACCTTGCAACCAGATGTCCTTGCCATGGTGCACCTCAAGGAGGCAGCTCGGGGACTGTGTGGTGGTCAGGACCGTGCTTCCCCGGCAGCCTTAAAGGAGTCCGAGTCCTCTCTTCCCTCACGATGAAGGTGCTGCTGCCGCCGCTGGAAGCGCCTCCCTTTGGCAAGTGAGCAGCAGCCTTCGACCTCCTTAGGCAAGTGCCTAAAATGCAGAGTGACAAACAGTGAGGTACACCACTCTTGGGTGCCCGGCTGTATGAAAAACAGTTAATCACCTAACCCTGCTGCTGTGCAAATATGCTCCAAGGGCAGGTGACAGGCAGCAGTGCTGGTGGCACCGTGAGCAGCTTTATTTAGAAGTGTTCTTCCTGGGACTGTGATGCACCCAAGGCTTACACCTCAGCAGGCTTGGCTTTTTAATTAAGGAAAACGAAGCATCTGTGAGCAGCAAAACAAAACAAGAGGCTTGAAATCACCCTCATTTTGTATTATACAGAATTTCTATATTCATCAGTACAGGAGTGATTGCTAAACAGGTCCTCACTAGGTTTACTTGCAATTCCAAACAAGGTGGTTATTATGCAAACAGGTTTGCTTTGTGGAGGCATCGCCAGGGTGAGCTTAACCCCGTCCTGTTTGGTTCCTCTTGTCTAAGTCTCACCGGTCTGTAAACGTTCATGTTGTTATACAGCACCGGGGAGTTATCGGAGACGTAGTGGGGCTGATAGTAGTTAGCGGGGATGGGCTTCTGCGGCGGCGGGGGTGTGAACGAGAGGTAGCTGTGGAAGGAGTTAACTCTCTGGAGAGGTGGCTGGGGGTTGAAGTTGCTGCTGAACATGAGAGTTCTTGGGGTTTGCTTGCTCTGGTGGTTGCTGCCAGCTGAGAGGCTGCTGAAGGGATCGGAGAGAGTGTTAGCGCTTCCCTCGTCGCTGTCGGGGAGGCTGCGCTGGGGGGCCCAGCTCTTGCTGAAGAGGAAGGGCATGGTGCGCGGCGGAGACTTCGGCCCCCTCACGGGCTTGGAGAGCGCGTAAAGGTGTCGGAACTCCTCATCAAACAGCTCCACAACTTGGCCCGTGAACTTGGAAAGGAGGTTGCGGTGAACTTGGCCGCACAACCACGTGAAGCTGGAAGGAGAAAGAAGCTGAGGGTTAGGGTTAATGTCAGCCATTAGGAAGTGGAGATCCCCACAGGGGCGGTGCAAGAGGCAAATGTGTTTTATTGCTGGAGCTTCTTCCCTAAACACAGGATGAAGACGTGTCGCAGTTGAATTTCAGGTCAGTTCACATCAGCGCTCTCTGACTTGCATCAAGCTTTTGTTATTGCAGCTGCCTCTAAAAGCTTCAAGAAACCTTGTGGAGTTATACAACCTCCTACAGGGAGTGGTGACCCTGACCCGCTGCAGGACTAAAGAGCAGACAGAACACCCAAGGTGTGGGTACTTGCCGCACGGAGAGGAGTTCAGACCCCTCTTTTGGGTACGCAGGTCCAATGCTTAAATTCTAGTCATACCGTGTCGTGTCTGCACATGCGTAAATTGTACCCTGACTGAGGAATGCTGTGCCAGTTGGGAACTCTCATCCACTCAACACTGACATTAGAAAGAACAGTGAAAAATAACCATCCCTTACCTTCATTTTCCCACACTTTTTCTGCAGTGGTCAAGAGAAACTCCCTGTCACATCCCAATCCCTCAAAACAAACCACCGCACCTGAGAAATGCTTATTGTCTTCCCTACCCAGAAAATGAAATTACAAATATTTTCTACAGCCTTTCCAAAAAAAAATATACCACTTTGCTATAAAGCAAGGGAGAAACACTGCAATAGCTTTCATTCTGGTATTCCAGAACCACCTTAGGATACCCTGTAGCTTTTAAATAATTTTTCTTTTGTGTACTTTCCTAATCCACTTGGCAAAGATAAATTTGTGCTCTTTTTCAAAGTCACAAGCCGGCTTGACTGTGCTGTGCGGGCTGCCTTATTTGAGCAGCAGCAGCAATAAAATGAGCATAGTTGAGAGAATGAAATGTAATTACTTCCTGAGCTGACCGGGGCTGGAGCTGTGCAGCAGAGGATACAGAGCAGCCTTGGATTTGAACCCGAGGTTATTCTGTGTTGGCAAAACTCTGCCCCGGTTATTCCTGCGTGACTTCATTAGCTACGCTGGATTTGCACAAGGATGGCCCAAAGCCCGATTTGGCTGCAGGTGTGTGCACTTTACATCTTGTTCTTGTCATGTTTTGACAAAATTCCCGTGAAACTCAGTGGGACTGACAGCCTGGGCTTGGTGCTGAGGGAATAAAGGCAGACTATTTACACCTGCCCAGTCGGAGCATTCTTACAGAGGGCTGGGTTTGGGGCACACAGTGGGTTTATACTGTTGCTTCAGGAGCGAGGGGAGGAGGGAAGAAATCACCCTACAATACAGGCTGTACATTTTATGATTGGACCTGAAAATACACACTGAGTTACTACCATAGAGGAACTTCTCATCCGCTTTGTTCAAATCGTTCTAAATACGGACAAAACCTTGAGAGCTGGGGTGAGGAGCAGAGCAATCTCACTCCCTGCTGTGCGGGTAACAGCTGCTGCGCCAGCTCAACATCGTCTTTATTCACTAAGAAGCGCTCTCTAGACCTTTGCATGTCCTTCATCTAACTGTTAAGGAGATAATAAGCCAGGAACAAATACAAACCCGCACTCAATTAGTCCAGGATATCTATGCTGAAGGTTACAAACTCATGAAAGGGATGAGGTTTGGAGTGGCAGGTTTAGACTTTATGTGCTAGAGATAGATCTAGTTTATAAAAGAAAATTTAGGGAGAAATAAAAATCTATTATGCTTATCAATGGCTTCTAAAAACCCAACAAGATCAGAGGAAAAAAACTGTTGCAGCCAATTTTGATAATTTTCTCCCACACGTAACTTCCTGGAGTACCTGAAGGACAGATACTCATATGTGGCTCATCAATCTTATCTGTAACCCTTTTAAGCAGAGAAAGTTGGATCCAATTAATAGCCCAAAGGTTCTCCATGGACTGATGGCAAAAGGGTCAGCTGTAAAGTAACGAGGTGAGAACTGCATGATTTTAGACAAATGGTTGTGGACTTCGTGTAGCAAGTCACAGCAATTTACATTTGTGTGCTTTGCTGAGGAACAAAGCAGAAAGTGACATAAAGACTTAAGAGGTTTTTATTGGCTTCATTCTAAAAGTAAAATAATTGTTTAGGTTTTAGGCCCTGTTTTGCTCCTTAGTTGACAATTCTGAATGCTCTTTTGGCTCAGAGAAGTCTGTTGTCGTCACTGTCTGCCCAGAAGGATCATTTTTCTACCAGGTCTCTTTGAGTGAAGCACATCAGAAAGAAGATAAACCACAAAGAAGTACTGCCTAGCCTGGGGCTAAAGTTGTATCACAAATTCAGTCAATAATAGATACTTCTCAGTCATTTTTCCAGGGCTTTGTCGCAAAACCTATGTCCTGGTCTGGATCCTCTCAGTTACGACTGTCTGAATCAAACCCCACCTCTCCTGTCCAACCTTCCTTTGCACTGGACTTGTTGTCTTCTGGCATGGCCCCTGCATTGCTGCAGCTGCAGATCTTTAGGGATGCTCTCATCCCTCCTGTTTACAGCGTGACAGTAAGGTGCAGCATCACAAACACTTAACGTGAAAGGGAAGGACTGGGTTTTTCGGCAGACCTCAGGCCTGAATTAACCCACACGTTAGTGTTGGCTGCTGGTGGGAGAACCTCTGAATGAGAAACCTGCCCCACCAGAACCGATGCTCTCAGCAAAGCACCCCAGCATTAGATGTCAGATACCTGCTCTGGAAAGGCTGGTGGCTTTCAGAATGGCAGCCAGGGAGGTGCTCAGCGCACCCTGAGGATCAAAGTCTACGTTTTCTGCTGCTTCTGTTTTGCCTTCTCTAGGAGCACTGAGTGCATGCACTATCTAACTTGGAATTCATTTTAAGTAAAAGGAATAACCTAATTATCATAGGATGGGGTAGAGTAACAGAGACAGCAAAAAAGAAATACCCCATCCTAACCCCATACCCCAGACATTGGCAATAAAAGTTGAGAGACTGAGAGGAAACCTGTAACTGAAAACTGCACTTGGGCAGACATCTGGCTGTGGTAGGACCGTGTTTATCCACACTGACCCAAGCAATGGCTTTTTAAAGTGGTTTTAAGAACCACTCCTGAGAAGGAGTTGCTACAGACTCTGTGGTGGTTCCTTTGCCTCTATCTAGTTGCCACCTTCAGTCCATTTCATTGCCCATATACTTTGTCCCCAGACATTTTGGGCAGAAACAATGAGCCAGTGTCCCTTTTAGAGCAGTATGTCCTGAAGGGCTATTTCATTTCCTCAGCCTCTTCCCCCACCGCTGTTACAAAGTCCCACAGAGCACAGCAATTCGGTGAGATTTGCTGTTGTATTAGTTTTAAGATCTTCTGTATTAGTTTTAAGATCTCTTCCAATCTGATTTCCAACAAAGCATTTTAGAAGAGTTTGAGTCGGTTTCACTTGACATGACTCGTGTTTATACCTGCAGAGGTTGGTGGATAAGGTTTAAGGATCCTTAACAGAAAACTTTCAGATTAATAAAGTGAGAGGTAGCCTACAGAAATGCCACAGACTAATAGCCAGCTATACCCACGGGAATCTGCAAACTGGTGCTGTGCCTGCTGAAGGTAAATAGTGTATAGATTTGCTCCTCACCACCCTCTCCACTTGCTTGCTGGGTAGGGGACCATGTAGTTTAACAAGGCTCTTGAGGTTAGAAGGTATTGCAACAGCACTAGGGAATGACAAACGTGACCCTGCACAAGACCTAGAGGGTTTATCTGGGTTTTTTTTTTTAGGATTGAAAAGAGAACCCCAAAGGAAGCTTCTTAGCTAAAGAAAATAGTTCTGCCCTTCTTCTCTCACACATCCTTGACTTCCAACTCTCTACATAGATCTGCTGTTGTATTTCCAAACACCATTGGTGAGGGATTAAAAAGGAACCCTGAAGGAACAAGAAACCACAGAGCAGCCAATAAGAAAAAAAAAAAAAGCACTGAGTGATCATTCATTTTTGTCTGATGGTTCATTTGGAAACCGAATGAACTCTGGATGTCTGCCTCTGTGCAGAGCTGAGCTACTGCAGCCTACGCTACCTCCACGTAATTCACCTTTGCCATCACCTCTACAGTTATGTCATCTCCCTGGTGGCGCAGTTTTATCGGACTAGAGGTATTTAAGCTTCCAAATCATAAACTGGGATTAAGAAAAACAATCTTATCCTTTTAATTAAATAATTGCCCATTGTCTTTTTGTATCTGGTTTTCTTGGATACACTCACTCAGTTGTGGAGCTTATCTATGTAGCCATGAGGCTTAGGAACTTTATTTGATGCAAGCTTAGAGCCTCCTGAAATTCCCTGACTGGAGGATCTTAGATCTTAATTAAAAACCCAGTTGTTGAGCTGCTACCTGATATAATTAAAGCAGCACAAAAACAGAGAGTTACAGACTCAGCTCACAAAATAAAAAAAAAAGGGAAAAAAAGGGGAAGGAACCACAGTCACACAGACACATACAGCCTACCTGTTAATGAAACCCAAGAAAAAACACTAAGTCTCTGAAATACTTCTGTTTTACCTTCAATCACTAAACTTCTCCTAAGGAGACCAAATCCTCAGACAAGCTGAGTGACATAGGATATATTAAGGGATCCCGAGGGAGATGGGAATGCATCATGGCTCATGATCACAGCATCTGAGGACCCAAACAATGAGGAAAGCAGAACATTAACCTGTACACATGCCTAGTTCTGCGCCAGGGCTGCACCAGTGAAGCTGTTTACATTAGTTTCTGAACATTTAAATGAAATACCGTGCTCCATAAAGAACTAACAGCAGCTCTAGAGCAAGTTAAATGGATTATTGAAAAATGGCACATATTTGAAAACATGAGGGGGTTTTTTTCAAAAAAAACCTTCTCACCCATAGGAAAATTTCCATCGTGCTTTTTTTGTGAAGTAACATTAAAAATCATAAAAGAGCACCTAGACATGAACTGCAGTGGCTTAGCTCACCTGTAGGATCCGGAGAGCACGTATCTCCAGTCAGAGATAAGAAATTTTTCTTGTATTTGTCCTGAAAATTTCCTGCCTGACTTGGCACAGTAAACCTCTCCAGTAACACTGCGGACTGAAATATTCTGTAAAGGAAATAAAAACAAAACAAAACACATTCAGAGAATGAATTCTTTTTTTTTTTTTTCCATTTCAAAATTAGAAGGTAATGGCCCTTTCTCCCATTGCCTTTAGCTCTTCATGTCCCCAACGCCTGCTATGATTTCTTCATGGACCCTCCAATGTTATATTTGCAGCTTTGGGGCTAGAGGAAACCCAGTCGGGCTCTTCCACCTGTCACGGTGTTACTTGTTTCAAATATAAACCTGCCTGGAAATTCAGGCAGATGGAGCTGCACTGGGTAACAGTAACTGGTACTACCCCAACTGAAATGGGTACGAGACGTGTCCGAGGCCGAGAGCAGGCTGTTACCTCTGCTCGTGCCCCAGCCACAACTTGCTCTACCCATGAGCTCTCTGGATTTACGCTGGCTGTGGCACAACGCAACAGGGCAAAACTTCTGCTCTTTCAAGTCCACCTGGGCCTGCAAGGACTCACGTGCTGCTCTTCTGGTGCAGCCCAGACGAATGCCATCCTGCAGGATCAGATGCAAGTTCAGGTGTGAGTGGAGAAGCGGGTCCATCCTGGCCCATGGGATGCTCTGCACTGTCCTTGTACCTGAGCAAGGGTGTTTAAGGCAGGCCGGGCACCCAGACCTGACACCGCTGTTCGTACACAGCCTGTGCAGGATCAAGGCCTTAGGAAAAGAGGGGCACTAAGGATTTGCTTCACACATTGTTGAAGCCTGTGTATTGTAGCAGCATACTTAAATAGCAGAGGCTTGTTCTTCCTTGGGAGTGGGGGTTTACAGACATATTTTATTAATTTCAGTTTCTTTATATGCTTGGCGTGGAATTCAGCTGTTGAAACACAGGTGTCTGGTGCATGTAAGATGCCCTCAGGTCTCCTGCTGGCCCTCCAGCTGCCGATCCAAAAGGCCACTGCCTCTGCCCTATCAGCCATCCCCAGGAAGATGCCACAGGTGCCCTACAGCATCTCAGGCAACAACTGAAATGGTTCCTGGGAGGTTATTTTTAAGGTCAGTTCCCTCTGGCAGAGATGCAGGCAGACTAAGCTAACAGCCAGCTAAATTTGAGGCATTATCTTTAAAACAGAGCTTTAACATGTTTTATCAGAAAACACCCAGTGCAACCAAGGTCCTGCCACGCAGAAGAGTTTTCTGTGCTTGCTACCTGTATCTGCTGCAGAGTTATTAAACAGAAGCAGTTTTAATGCTTCTGTTAGACAGCTCTACTAGGGGACTTTAGCTCTGTTTTAAGACTTCGAGGTCCAGATTAGTTTCATCTAAGGACCTAATGGAAACGCCTTAACTTCCTGTAACATCCATGGGAAAACGCAGGCATCTTCAGAGAGGAAGTAGGTGCGGTAACACCACCTCTGGAAATCTCTTGCTCCCTTTTAATTACAGGGTGGACTGACCTTAGCACAACTGTGCTTCTAGCTCAGAGTGCCGAAAGTTAGGCAGACGAATCTGAGCCTGAGAGCTTCACAGGGCCACAGTACCTTGAAGAGATCCTCAGCAATTTGCAACTTGTCACACATCTCTGAGAAGAGATTTATATTGCCGTGATCAAGCAATAGGTAGACAAACACCATGCGCTTGTTAGCTGCCTCCAGGAGGTCACAAAGAATCTCAGTGTCTGTGAAGACGTCCATCACGATAGCTAACACCTAGGGGGAAAAAAGCAGAAGCATCAGCACAGTCAATTTACGTAACTGAAGGTTGCCTGTGAGGCCACTGAAGTGTTGTTTATTTGTTTTCAAAAAAACATTCCAACAAACACAAATCTTCAGTGGGTCTTTCTTCTGGTTTTCTCCCTAAGCCCCTGAATCAGTAAATCGATGAGACACGTTGCTTCGTTGTTTTACTGCTCATATAAAGCCAATATAACACGCAACGTACGCACTTCAGTTAAGCTCTTTTAATCGTAAAACACAAGATGACCCACAAATTTGTAGGCGAGATTTCAGCACTAGGAAATACATTGAAGCACTAATGGGGGAATAATAAGGATATAGCTAAAATAAGAGAGCGTAGCCCTTGCCAAACAGCTGACAAGCTCTTGTAAGCCACGTGCATTTAGCAAGAATCACTGGATGACACTTTCTGTGTTATGACTTATGCCTGGAACGGTCCCGGTTTTAAATCCTCACTCTGTCACTGGTGGTGGGGTGACAGACCGCAACAGCTCTGTCCTTTTTTTGTGTGTGTTTTTAATAATGATTTATAAACAAATTGTTTCAATTTAACATTGCATCCATGCTCCCCCATTCTCAACCAGCAGAATGGTATGTAACAGTCTCAGGACTGGGCATAAAAGCCCCTCACTGAAATTCTCAGCCTCCGGCCATTGTGGATCAAGGGAACTAGAAATGTGATATAAAGCCACTTCCATACTCTAGCCCCTGGGCTCAGCACTGGACACAGCCTCATAGAGATGCTGGTCTTCACTGATGTCTGCCATTGTCCCCTGAAAGGATCATCTCCCCAGGGCAATTCTGCCCAGCTGATACCTGATTTACCTGCAGAAAGGGCCTATTTCTCCATCGACTAGAAAAGGAACCCTTGATAATTGCACTCACAGGATATCATCCTCAATCAAAACAAACTTTACAGTATCTTGCAGATCTGTCTTACTAATTGCTTCCAACTCACACTGAATCTTACTCCAAAGCTTGTGCCCACACCTGGCAGCGAGCTTTTTCCCTCCCTTCGCCACCGCGAAGAAATCTTACAAGACCAAGCACATCCTGTGGGGCCAGCACCCTGTTCAGGCAAGCCAAATTATTCACAGAGCAGTGAGGATCCCACACCTTCCTCCTGCTGCCAAAGCATGATGCTTCAGAAAGGGCCTTGCCAGCGCTGGGGAAGTGGCATAATTGCATCCAGTACCTCACATCCACACTTACTGGTAACTCACCTTGTCTTTTGAAACAGCAGAACACTGCATGCAATCTCCCTGCAGCTCCAGACCACTCTCTCTAGTACTGCTTTTTCACGACCTGCTCCCAATTTGTATCTCTGCACTTGACTTTCATCTCTTACTTGCAGCACTTCTCACTTCTTTGGCCCCAATTTCATTTTATTATTTGCACCTATTCCACAAACATCTTAAGATTATCACTCACCAATCCTTTGCAGATTGCTATCATCCACATGGAGTTTTATTCCATTGTTTAAGTTGGTAAAGGATATAAAAAAATACTAGGCTATCCAGGATGGGCTCTTACAAGACACAAATTAATAAATGCTGCCATTGAAAAACTGTACTCAAAAAGCAGTTCCCAAATTTATACTGTGAGTAAGTGCTGCTCCAGCACCCTCTTGTAATGTAAATTAGATGGTTAAGAAGGTCATGTGAACCATGGATTTATATTACATTTCTCACCTTTTCCCCTACAAGTTTTATCCTCTTGGGACAAAAAATTGGCCTGGGTTGATACTTCACCTGATGCTTATTTTATTATTTCAGAGACACTTCTGATACTGTATATTTCTGATGCCACCAACTTAAAATGACTGATCCGTAATTTCCCTGATGATCTGAGCACTTGTAGCCTTTGACAGGGAGCTACCAACGGGGATTCTTCTCCCCTGCCCTTAAGCTCAGGGTTATCAGACCCAGCACTGGCCCTTGGAGAAGAATAATAAAGCCAAAATCCACAACTCCAGTGGGTGCTGCAGCCTGTGCTGGACAGCAGGCACTCCCGTCTGGGTTTGTTCCTCACCATTCCCCTGTGAAACTGCCAGCAGCACACCCAGTTTATACACTGGGAAAACTCCCAGATGATGGTAAACACAGACCTGAAATGTCAAATTTATTTTTTTTTTCCCCAGGAAAACAGGAGAGCTGCCAGCACACACGTGACAGGCTTCTTCACCCCCTCCAGCTGCTCAGTTTCTGGTTTCACAGCGCTTGGGTAGCCCAACTTGAGGCTGGCACCTCTCTGTGGTCCCCCTGTCACCTGCCTGTTGTCAGGGACATCATCTGCGCCTTTCCCACATGCCAAGTTATACTGCAAAGTCTCTGTATGGTGCCCAAGTGGCATTTTTAGTGATATTGACAACATATTAGGGATGAAAGGTCTTTTTTTCTGAATAATTTCCTTCCTCTGCAGATGGCTGCTGGCACACCAGACTCACAAGTCCTTGTCTGGGCTCCCCTTCACCCCCATCTCCCAGGAATCCCCTAGAACAATTGTTAATGGCTCAGAACTTGCTTGAGCTTAATACTCATTACCAGTGCAATCCTCTGAACAAAGCAACCCATCCTGCTGGAGCTGCAGGAGAAGGGAGAGAACCCAGCTGCTCCTTCTACAGTACATTTGCTCCATTTGTTAATGGGAGCTTAAAAGAAGAGGGAACACTTATTATTTTTGTTGTTAGCAACATAAACATGTGTTGGTGTGAGTACAATAATGAAAAGCATTCCCTGTATTCAACAACGAGCTCTTTACAACCACTTTCTAGAGCAAAGCTACCCAGCAACACGCAAAGCTGGCTCAGATCAAACACTTTGTTCTCCCGATCTTTGTAAGAGCAGGAAGACAACTGAGTGCAGAGGAAACAGGAATTCTTTCCCCATACCTGAGTGGTCTTGTTGATGTACCGGCGTATGATGTCCCTAATGTTGTTGTTCTTCTCTGTTTGGAAATACACAGTGGCGGTGGATTTTTCCTTTAAGTAGGGCTTCTCCGCCGTAATCCATGTGTGCAGCAGAGCTGGCTCACTGCTGTCAGAAATGGTGGGGAAGTAGGTCCCTGAAGGGAGCGACCCGGCATCGTTCTGCTTTGACGCAGCCGCCCCATCCGTAGCCAGGGACTCCTGTGCATAATAGGACTCCCTGGCGTTCTCCTTGATGTACTGAGCTTCCACCGAGGAGAGGAAATCCACCTCACCCTCTTTGCTTAAAGTTTCAAGGTAAGAATCTGTCCCACCATCCAAGAAGGCGTCGGTGGCCAACCTTATGCTTTCGTTGTGGCTGAAATCTGCTTTTGTCACCTTCGGGGACTGGTTCTTGATGTCCTCCAGCCTTTTCCTTATCTTGCCCATGTGTCTGGAGTGGCTCATGGCTCTGTGTTGCAGCAGTCGATCTGCCGGGCAGGCACCATGCATATGCGCGGCGCAGGCAGCGCAATCGTCCTTGGTGTTTGGAGACTGCATTCTGGCGTGAAATCACCTCGGCTGAACGAATTAACTACGAATAAAAAATAAAAGAGATCTTATTACCTCAGGCAAATTCACACTCCTTGATTTCGTTGGTACAATTATCTTCAAAAAAAAAAACCAACAAAACAAAAACCTGAAGCTTGCTTCTCAGGTGGTGGTGTTCTTCTGCAACAATCTGTTTCCCCGATGGGACACGAGTACAAAGCTGATTAGATTGCTTATCTGAGAGGCACCCACCTCACCCCCAGGGCATACGAAGGATTCGAGTCCAATTACCAGGGCCGTCCGATTTGGTTGTATTTCCCTTCCTGTTGCATCCTGTGAAATGTGAGTGAGGAAAGCACTCAAGCAAAAGCAGGTAGGCTCCCAAGCATCGTTGCACAATCTTCAAAACAGCTTGAGGCTTCTCTGTCTTCCCATGGTATTCGTTAGGGAGCAAAAACAACTCTGACGTTGAACTGGGACAGAGACATCAGCCATGTCCATATCTTCAGAAGAGCAGAAAGGGTCACGGTTTGCACCTACCTGCTGCCAGGCAGGCTTAAAAATAGACCTGAACTTCGTCACTGTGCCCTGTTCGCAGTATGTTGCTATTACTGTAGACGATTCACTCGTTTATTTCTTTAAAGCTTTGTGACTACGCCATCCTATTAAAAGAAAAATACCCCTTCCCAAACATCCTGAATATTATGTGGAGGGAGGGTTGTGAGCTGGCCTCAAAGCATCAGAAATACAAACACTCATCACTTGATTGTGCGCATTTAAGGCTGTTTGGTTGGTTTCCTTTTTTTTTTTCCAGGCTGCAGCTTCTGGAGTCACGTTGTCCCGGTGGCAGCTCGGCTGCTGTGTCATTAGCAGGACGGAGGTGCAGGTTCGCAGCGGGGTGAGAGGCGCAGCGCCTGCGGGGAGCCAGGCCGACTGGAATGACTGCGCGGGGGCAAGGAGGGGCAGGGTGGGAAGGCAACCTGCCTGAGGTACGCCATAAATACCTGGGTGCATGCTTTTGCACAGAGGCACGTGTGACACAGTTTTCTCACGCAGGTGGGGTTTGCCATCTCCCTCAGCAGCTTTGTGCCCGTGCACCGATGTGCCACGGCTCTGGAGGGGAGTGAAGATCGAGGGGACATGCCAGTCTAGACTCTGGCACGAGGGTATGGGCTGCTNAAAGGGTATGAAACGGTTCAGATTTTAACTCCAGAGCCGTGAAGGGCAGGAAACACCCACCCGGGGGCCGAGGAGAGGTGGTGGCAGGGCCCATCCCTGAGCTCCTGATGTGATTTTAAAAACTATCNGGAGTCACGTTGTCCCGGTGGCAGCTCGGCTGCTGTGTCATTAGCAGGACGGAGGTGCAGGTTCGCAGCGGGGTGAGAGGCGCAGCGCCTGCGGGGAGCCAGGCCGACTGGAATGACTGCGCGGGGGCAAGGAGGGGCAGGGTGGGAAGGCAACCTGCCTGAGGTACGCCATAAATACCTGGGTGCATGCTTTTGCACAGAGGCACGTGTGACACAGTTTTCTCACGCAGGTGGGGTTTGCCATCTCCCTCAGCAGCTTTGTGCCCGTGCACCGATGTGCCACGGCTCTGGAGGGGAGTGAAGATCGAGGGCACACCACACTAGACACTGGCACGAGGGTATGGGCTGCGGAGGACACGTCTGAGTGAGGAAAGAGTCCTGCCGCTCCAACCAACACACTCAGGATGTCTTCAGGGCCACTCAGAGTGACACAGGCCCATGTTTTCCAGGGTAGCCTCTCAGATTCTGGGTCTGTGACTACGTCAGATGCCTTATGGGGGAAAAAAGTAATTATACACAAGGATGACACAAACATATATATATATATATNTCACTAATTATCTACTGACCTGTTCTGCGCAATTATGCTGAAAATGATGCTGCCTAATTAACCTGGCGTGCAAGATCGCGCCCTGTTAATGTTGATCAGGGCCTCCCTGTGCCCAGCAGAGCTGTCACCCCCCCACCCCGGCCAGCTCCAGCACTGTCACCTCTGGTCCCGCATGATTACCCAAGTGTCCCACACGGTCACTTCAATTTCCCACATGGTCATGTGCATGGTTACCTCAATGCCCACACAGTCACCCTTGTCCCCACATGGTCACAGCAGGGCTCCGCACAGGCCACTCAAGGTTGTCACCATGGGGCCTCACATTGTCACTCCAGGGAACTGCCATTGTCACCCTGAGGTCCCACATGGTAGTCCATGTCACACATAGAATCCCACGCCATCATTATCAGGACCCACACGGTCACCCTGGTGCTCCACAGTCACCACAAAATCCCACACCGTCTCCACAGGGCCCCACTCGGTCACTGTGGGGTCCCACACGGTCACCCCAAGGCCCCAGGAGGTCACCGCGGGATCCTCGGGCACGGAGCTCGCTGGAGCAGCCGGAGGAACGGCACGGCCCATTCCTCCGTCCTCTCGTCCTCCCGCGGTCCGGGCTGAGGCGATGGCCGGGCCCTCGGCACCGACGGGGCGAAAGGCCGCTGGGCACCGGGCACTTGGCGTCGAGAGGCAGCCCAGGCAGAAACCATTCAGCCGCCTCGTTAGCGCAGTAGGTAGCGCGTCAGTCTCATAATCTGAAGGTCGTGAGTTCGAGCCTCACACGGGGCAAAGGCGGGTAGCTCTTTTCTTCCTCCTCACGGAGGGCGGCAGGACGAGCCTTTGCCGGTCGCTGCGGGGACCCGCACGGTCTCCGTGTCGGGGTCCCAACCGCTCCCGTGCCCGCACGGTTTCTCCGGGTTCGTGCCACGGCCTTTTACAGCAGCCATAAAACCGCGCTGTCACCCGTGGGCTTTCTTGCTGCGGTCGTGATTTATGAGCTGCAGGTTCGTGGATAAGAGCCGGTCCCTACCGGCTGTGGGCTCACGGAAATCATCGCGGAACCGTTTGTTGTTCAAACCCGCGCTTTGGCAGAGGGTGTTCTGCGAGGCCCTGCCGGGATGATGGGTCCCGCTCCCCCCATGTGGGACAGGCCAGGCAGGGAGGAGGGGTGGCAGCGGTTCCCGCCTGCTGGGGACACTCCTGTTTGTGCCCTTACAGCTGTAACGCGTTTTGCAACCCCAAGTGCTTAACCCATGCGGCCCAAAGTGCTGGCCAAAAATTTTGTGGGTTCGTTTTCATCAGAAAAAAAGGCAATTTTCTCATCGATTCCTCCCGTTTCCCAAAGATGAGCTCGGCTCCTTGCATTTTAACCCTTTTTGTTTTTTGGAAAAGGCGCAACGTCTCTTCCCCGCACTCAGCTGAGCTCTGCCGTGAGCTTTCCGTGGATCCCGGCTGTGACTGTTCCTGGTTCCAGCCACAGAGGATGCCAGCGAGGGGATGACCAAGTACCTCTGCGCATTTAGGTCTGTGTGCAGCTTCAGGAGAAAGCGGGGAGGCTGCTCTCACCCCGGGGTGACAGAGCGCACCCCCAGGGCACCACCAGCAGTTCCACTCTGACACTGCCACCCCGAGCAGAACAAATCACCTTCCAGGTCCTCGTAATTCCACACAGCCCAGTCCACCCCTCTATCAGCACCCTGCGTGGTGACCACGAAGGTTTCAATTTATTTCACTTTGCCCCGTTCTTTCTTACTGTAACACCACGTAACGTTCTACTCTTGGGACAGTGAGAACCAGCATGAAACACATTCTTTCCCATGTAATTGTCTCACAACGATGTGTATCTCCAGCGAGGAGGGTTCCACAGCCCCTGTGGGTTGTGCTTTCAACAGCCAGCTCTCAACAGGAAGGAGTTTTTTCATGAATTGCAAACTTCCCGGCTGCGGCTTGTAGAATTCACTCACAAAACCAACATTTTAACAGTAGCTCGTTTCTTCAAGTCACAGGATCCACCAGAACAAATGAAGTTTACAAATACTGCAAGTGTCATAACTTAATGGTATAAAGTGAGTTTATTTTGGAAGTAAAAATAGCATTATAGCCACAGGAAGGTTACAAACAACACACATTTTTCTAGGTGGCATTTTATTTTTATATAAAAATATTTCCAAAGACCTTTAAAACAAACAATCTAGGATTAGTCCTTAATCACACTATACATATTTAGCGTTTCACCGATTAGTAACTTGAAAGCAGAGCTGAGGTCCAGAGCAAACCATCTCAAGGTGTCCACTTCATAGCTGGGAACCGAGCTGGAGAACACCTACTCCGAGCCTGAGAGGTCAGCTTTTGTCTGAGCCGCCTGACTTCTGCCAGCAGCTCCCGCTCCTGGCACGGCAGCCCTTCTCCTCTTCTCTCCAAAGACACTTAAGTACAAGAAAATTGGACTTAATATTGCAACTAAATGCTATGAATAGTTACGGGAAAGCGGGTGTCTCTGACATTATTAGTAGCAGTGGGTGTGAGACAGCCCCGAGAGCTGTAGAAGCAGGTTCTTTGAAAGTGGGGTCTGTGTTTTGTTACAGAAATGATTCCAGACTAATTCCTGACTCTAACTCTCAATCAGATTTTGATGAAAGACAGTGTTCTACATCTTCTCCAGTAGGTTGAGGGAGGTCAGTCTTCCCCTCTTTTCTGCACTGGTGAGGCCGCAACTGGAATACTGCAATCCAGATCTGGGCTCCACACTTCAAGAGAGACAGGGAACTACTGGAAAGAGTCCGGTGGAGGGAAACAAAGATTAAGGGATGGGAGCATCTCCCTTATGAGGAAAGGCTGAGAGAGCTGGGACTCTTGAGCCTGGAGAAGAGAAAGCTGAGGGGAGACCTTGTTCCTGCTTATAAGCATCTGAAGGGTGGGTTGAAGGAGGATGGAGCCAGACTCTTTTCAGTGGTTCCCAGTGACAGGACGAGGGGCAACGGGCACAAGCTGGAACACAGGAAGTTCCATTCAAACATGAGGAAAAACTTCTTTAGGGTGAGGGTGCCAGAGCCCTGGAACAGGCTGCCCAGGGAGGTTATGGAGTCTCCTTCTCCGGAGATTTCCAAGCCCCACCTGGCTGCAGTCCTGAGTAACGTGCTGTGGGCAATCCTGCTGTAGCAGGGGAGCTGGACTGGATGAGCTCTAGAGGTCCCTTCCAACTCTGACAATTCTGCGATTCTCAACATCCCCAAATCACACATAACTGAAGACAGAAGAGGTGGAGGTAAAATGACCAGGTCAGAGTGAGATTAAACCTAGCTGAGGTTTAATAGGACACACTTCAGGCACTTCCTACCTCTGCTGCTCCTGGTAGCAAAGACTTTTTTTCAGGTATGAAATAGAATACAGCAATAGACTGGTTTACTATCCACTAAACACCCACACAGCTAATAATGACTCAATCGCACAACGAGGTGTTCCAGTAAAGCTTCTGAAATTACACATGAAAGAAAAGAGGGCCCTAACTTCGAGACTTACTGTGTGACGATGACTCTGATGGAGACAAACTGTTCAGACAGATGTTTCCAGACCTTGGCACCTGCTGGATTTCTGCCCCTCTCTCTGCACATCCAGCCTTTAAATCACGCAGTCTCGCTGTGGGAAATGAAGAGAAGCATTCTTTGTAAATTGTTTAAATTTTCCAGTGAATTTTTCTGGCTTGAGGTGAAACAGTTTTTCTCCAGGAAGCAAAACTGGAACAATCACTCACTCCAGCTAATGGCAAGTACAATTTGCTCCGAATGAGAAGTCAATGTTTCTACTCCATGGGTCAAAGCTATGCATCACTGAGTTTCATTTTAAGAAATTACAGCTCCAAGTGTGCTGTTTCTTCCTATATAATTAATCTTCTGACAAATGGGCCACTAAGATCATGTGGAATACGGCTACTCATACTTGCAGTTTTAGAAGGAAACACCCATTTTAATGATTTGCAGTTACAAATTACTCCATATTAAGAACATTAGGTAAATAAGGGCAAAGTCTGAAAAAGTTTGCCCAAAGCAATACCAATCACCTAATCTTAACACCAATCTCATGTGACCCTTGAAGAGGTGGGGGAATAGGAGAAATGCAGCATTTGAGAAGGACGTACTGGCCCATTGTAGAAGCCCAGAAATGTTTTTTTCCTGTGAGCAACCACTTGGCACAGTCACTTCCTACCAGTGAGT
This sequence comes from Nycticryphes semicollaris, assembly GCA_013400055.1. NCBI lineage: Eukaryota > Metazoa > Chordata > Aves > Charadriiformes > Rostratulidae > Nycticryphes > Nycticryphes semicollaris. The sequence goes on from VXBJ01005094.1 coordinate 224,086, forward strand.
TTGTCGTTCTTTATGTTATTTGACAGAAAGTTTTTAAGGGAAGCAATTTTACAACTGGTTTAAGCTGATCTAAACCTCTTCTCCTACCAAAAACGCCATTTGTATCGCCACATCTGAGATACCACACTGAGATTCCTTTCCAAGTCTGGCCTGATATATTGGTTTCATGAAAGCCTACTGCCTACAAGGACTTACGTAAAGAAGCTAAGCTTAAGTTTATCCTTAATATTGGATATTTAGTTTGTGTTCAGTTGCTGAATGCTTCATGCCAACATCCCCACAGGAGAACTGCATCATCTACATGCTCACCAAAACAGCCATCTTCTTTTCCCAGCTTTTCAGCCAATTCGAATGCGTCATTCATTTTGTCCTCTAAAAACTGCTTCCTGTGTTCGTCTGCAGCAGCAGCCTTCTGCTCTGCTTCCAGTTGAGCTTTATTCTGCACAACTTCTTCCCACTGTGCAACAGAGATATTAAATGTGTCTTCAACAGATGTGTTGCAAGGAAAAAGCAACAAGTAAAACCATCTGGATTATTACAGATTACACGTCACCCTTAAATCAAAAAGTATGTTATTAAATTGAGTGAACGTTTCTTTTTGAAAAATTTCTCATTCAAACACCTGGAGAAAGGTAAAAATCCTGGGTCAGAGGGAAAAAAAAAAAAAAGAAAAAAGAGAGGAACTTACAGAATTAAGAATATACTTTCCTAAGCCTAACCCATCCTCACCCTCTAGTGCTTCCAGAAACTTCCAAGCAAAACAGAAGATTCCTAACAAAATACTTTTTCAATACCTTTCAGTTTTATGCTCTAGTACGTTATGGGCAAAAGACAGTTAAATTTGTGCCAGTCCCATCTAGCTAAATAATTAATGTAAATACCTTTTTTTCTTCTTCTTCCCTCATGGCCTTCAGCAGCTTGGCCTCTTTCACCCTGTTGTCATGTAGGAGCTTGGCAATCTCTTTGTAACGCTTCTCACGGGCCTGGTCACCACCCTTCAGTTTATGCAACGCTCGCAACCTCCAGTGGGTGTCCAGGCGTTTCTGCTCTGCTTTGGCTAAATTTTCCTCAGCCACCTAATGAAACATTGTTCTTACCAGGAATCCACTTACCCTGGTTCAGGCACACAGTCTTACACATTAGATAAGGTAAGGTGAACTGAAGTGTTCTCCAGCATCCCCGTCAGGTGTCCCTGCTGGGAGACTGCGCCTGCAGTACCACCCCTCCATTCATTACAGCAGGTTGTCTCATCTCTCAGGGCTTTCTTCTGCTGCTGCTTCATCCTACTTTTCTTTCCCTTAGTCAGGGTCTTCTTTGTCTTGTGGTTTAGAGTTTTTTAAAATCTTTTGGAATAAGGCATCGATTCTGTCCATGATTTTGGGGATTTTGCTTTCTTAGCATGGATTTAATATGATTTACGGGTGCCATTAACATAAGATTGATACCTGGATGCCAATACTTCCACCCACATCCATCTGCTTCCAAAAATCGAAGGCTGTTTACAAAAATTCAGACCCATATGTTTATTTCTAGACAAAATATAAATGCAGATGCCAAGCATATGGGCAGTGGGTTAGCTGCAACTATTTTTCCAACTGTGCCGTTACAAGTTCCGAGCTTGAAAATCTGAATAATTCCTAATGTCAAGCTACACACATTCATTACTGTGATCTAGAAGACGGCTTCTACAGCTGAAGTTCCTGCCAAGTACTACCAACTGAAAGTTCCTTTGAGGCTTACTTTTGTTTTGTTATGGTTACAAATAAAACGTGTTCCTTTACAGGAGGATGACTTACTCTGAAAAGCACTTTTGAGTCTTATATGCCTTCTGAGAAGTAGAGAAAAATTAATATGCATGGCAGGCCCCAAGAATTTCAGTATTATAGAGCTGTTTGGACACTTCAGTCAGATTTTTGAAAACCTCAAAACTTTAAACATACCGTCACAATCTATTCATATTCATAGGTATCTAGAAATTAGATTTCTTTAGAAAATATTTTCATATGAACTAACTGGTTTATGCAATTAAAATACTATGAACTAGTACTACTTGTACTACTAGTAACTAGTACTACTTGTACTAGTTAGCATACTAACTCCCCCAAATGCATGTTGAGATCAAATCATCCTACCATCTGAGCTTTCTGCTTTTCTTCTCTATCTATGTCGATCCATCTCTGAACAAGATGATCTTCTAGATCCACCTTTCTTTGACGGGCATCCATCTCTTCTTTCAATTCCTTTGTAACTGCCTCTTGATCTTTGATTAGATGCTGCCAAACGCACCAACATAAATTATTGTTGCTAAGCTACTAACCCACATTTGTAATTCTGTCTCTTTAACATTTATTAAAATTTCATTAAACTAGTATTTGAATATTTCCACACTTCTCATCCCACTACATATCATCACTGTCCAAGAAAGTGATAGCCCCTGCTGTTTTATCCACTTGGAATTACACAAAGCCTGAGTCATCATAGTGGTCCAGCAGGTTGATACTGACGTCATTCCATTCCCTGGGTTACAGTGGATCATGAAAGCAGAATTCCAACTTAAATGAATTAGATTCATCATGAAAATATTCTGCACTTTTATGGCACATTTCAGCCAAAACCTCAAAACGTTTCACAAATACAAATCACGTTTCACAGTACAGAGACTTATAATAAACACATCTGCAGCTTGAATACAGAGATGATTTGCCAAAGCAGTACGTATCAGCAGCAGATCTAGAAATAGAATTTTAACTCTCACCACCTTTTCTTCACATTCATCAAGGCACACAGTTTGCAGGAGAAGACATAGCCCCCTCCCAGGCCTGCAGGCATCCACTGACCCATGCCAGCAGGGCACTGAAGCGAAGTTAACATTCACAGCCTCCCAAGCTTGAACACAGCCCCTCGCTGATGGCAGTAAAACAGTCAGTTCAGGATATGGGCAGGCACATTCTGTCTACGCAGACTCCTGTGGGCAGACCTATGCCCTCAGTTAGTTAAATAATTGCTAACCTTTCTAACCTAAAGAGATGATCGCTGTAGAATTAGTTCCCTTAAACAGCTGACTTTACGTGTACTGGAGCACAAATGAGCTTAGCCTGGTTTGCATTATGTAGCCACATAATGGCTGTGTATTTAATAAATGAACGCTAAAAGAAATTTAGCCCAGTTATGTTCCACATGGGTTAGAAAAAGTCCATGGCCGAAAGCTTTGGAAAGTGCAAAATAAGCACACATGTGTGAAAATAAGGGTTAGCTCTCTGGATGTCCATTTCTGCTTCCATTCCACAGGAGGTACACAAGATGGGTACATGTAGCTTTGTTTCTAAACACTTAACTTACTATTTCTAACCAAATGGACATTACTAAAGCCTTCCATTGGCAGCCTTGCTTTTCAGTAATTAACTCATGTTTAACTTTAAACGGTATTATTGATTAAACATCTTTATTACTGAATAGTGAACTTTCTGAATTGTAAGTCAGTCATTTGAGAAAGGAACTGCACATTCCTCACAGATCATCCATCCCTTTTTGCTTCATGATATTGCTGGCAATTAGACATTTTTTCAATAACTACATCAATCTGCTATACTGTTCTCTCCAGAAAATGTGGATATATCTGGATACCACAGATGAAAAGGTGGGAGTTTTTGGGATGAGGAACATATTGTTATAGATTTATTTCTCATTTACACGTTCTTTGCTTCCCTCAACCAGCTGAGCACACAGCTAAACCCTGCAGCAACCAAATCAGACCTCTGCACAGGAGAAGAATAAAATGGTGAGGACATGGGTATTTTCTCCCAGAAAAAAATAGACAATAGTGAGTTCTACTAATGCTTTTATTAACAGAGGGTTTATTCTAAAAAAGGTATCAGAGAGGAAAAGGCAGAAAAAAAGACTCCCTTTTTCCTCACAAGTCTGGTTGAATGAACACAACTGCATCTGAGAACTGCAAAGGAAGAACTGTTAAATATAAACATCTGTATAATTCCCTCATAATTACCTGTTCAAAAAGCTGTCTTTGTGATTCAAGTTCCATCTGTCGTACTTCTACATCTTGAACAGCAGCAGCTATTTCCTGCTCTCTCATGGATGCCTTGAGAAGGGAAACACATGAAAATATAGTAAAGGAGAAATTCCTCTCCCTTAAAACACCAATATCAAGAAGAATGTCCAAAACCCCAAGCCACACCCTACTTCCAAATTCTAGTTGACTTTCTGTGTACTGTGAATAATGGAAAGTATTACATATCAAAAGTACAGGGCAAGGTGGAGAAGAGGCAGAGGAACAGTTTTGCATCCAGGCAGGCGTGTTAGGGAAATGTCAGGCTTGATCTCGTGCTAATAACTTTCCAGCTGCGGCTGTGAATAGAGTAGGGGAGTCTCTGAACCCAGAAGGTTGCAGAGGACAGTACAGAGATACGGCAGAACCTGTGCTGAGCTGGAGCTGACAAATCTCACAGTGCCCTGCCTGCGGAAACAAACCCGCAGCTGCACTGTGCTCTGCAAAGGGTGGTGCTGAGACACAAGCAACGGCCCTGCAAAGATTCAATTTGTGCCCACGAGGTTCCAAAGCTTCCATTCTCAGCATCTGCAGGCCACAGTGCTCCAACCAGTAACACCAGAGCAGAGCAAGGCCTGGCCAGAGGCCACTGCAGAGCCTCTCCATCAATGACAGTGTTAATTTGTAGTCTGGACATAAAGCCCACAGACAGCTGAGAATTTACTAGTCCTTTAAGGAGCTCATTACATTTTTCAACACTGCCAATACACAGATGAATCTGGCTTTTCTCAAGAATTTTGCCAGTTAAAGCAAGTCAGTGGAACACAGTAAATGCCAAATCAAACTGTTATAATTATGCATTTACTACTTAAAGCAGTCCATCTCCTGCTAAATACACCTCTGGCCTCACAAATCAACTTGTATATCAACTCAAATTTCAGCTATGCTTTTTTGCCTTGTTTATTTTCACTAATAAACCTTCTAGAAAAGAACTGCTGGAGCAATACTCAACCTTTCTTGCAATTTCATCATCAAGACGTTGCAGCTCCATTTGACGCTGATCTTGTTGGTATTTCAGAAAACGCCTTCTCGAAGCATCTAGAAATTGTAGTTCCTTTACTTTCAGTTCTCTTTTCACCGCAGCGAGTCTTCAAACCAAACAGAAACAAACCAAACAGAGGTCAGTACCAAAGAGCACAAACTCACACTGCAGTTATCCATTAGTTACTATGAGCTAATCTCTAATTTATAAAGCTTAGGGCAGTTGCTTTCATACTTGTAAATTGCCCGGTTTTCATTTATGAGACGAAATTAAATTCCCAGACATCCTCTAATGGCAATGCCCCCCAATTAAGCTTTGAAGTCCTGTGCTCTGTTTCTGTTCTACTTTAATAAGCACTAGTTTAGTATTGCAATGGTCCAGAACTGGAAAGTATTCTTTAGAATAATTGCCACTGACCTGGTACTTCTTTCTGCACAAAATTCGGCCTAAGTTTATTTGGAAAATATCAAACACTTTCGAGGAACAAAACCACAAACTCAAGAATTAGTTTGCAAAGAAAGGCTCACTGCCCTCTTTATTTAAAACTCCAACCCCCTTACTCTGTAGGTTACAGGGGCTGAAGTGCCTGTAGACATGGTGCTTTGGGACATGGGTTAGTGGTGGACTTGGTAGCATGAAGTTAACAATTGGACTTGATCTGAAGGATCTTTTCTCACCTAAGTGATTCTATGATTATTTGCAGTTGATCTACAAACATATAGAGATGTTGAAATTCTCTTAAACCTTCACAACTGCAAGATGTACAAACTAACAGTTCAGCTTCAGCACTATCACAACCCTGTGCTCAGCCACTGATATAGAAAGCCTTCATCTTTCTAAATCCACTAGAAAGAACATGTACAGTCACTGACACTAAAAGTGACTCTTGTATTTGCAGTGTGAGTCTGCCCACAGTGCGAGTCTGAAGCCTCAGTGTACAAACACGCAGCAATTGACTGCTTAAGAGCATTCAAAACCCGAAGAGACCAGACAAAAGGCTGGAAGTTGAGACAAAAATATGAGGTGACTTGGCCTCTAATCTGCTGTATTCCCTCAGGCCAAGCAGTAAAACAACCCAGATCACTTCATTCGCACACCAAAATCTGACCCACCAGCCCACACTGTTTTCCCACATTACAATTTATACAAATTAGTGGCTATTTCTCCTTTACTCATGGTTAAAAATGTAATAGCAGGCTACAGAAGCCAGGCCCCTAATGCTTCTTGTATTATAATACCTCTGCCTCTGTTCCATCAGCTTCTCCTCCTCTTCCAGTAGCATTTTTCGTCTCTGTTCTTCAGCTTCTCGAAGTAATTCCTGCTTTCGATACCAGGTTTCATCTTCTGCTTTCCGCTGCTGTGCTTTAGCTTCTAATTCATGCGCTAGTTGTCTAAATGGAAGGAGATCCCATGTTAGTAATTCAAGCCAAGTATCAAGAAATTACCTGATTACTTAGAAACTGATGACTGCACTCACAAAGAACTGCTGAAATAAGAAGTCGTGAAGAAGTATGGCATCCCCTTTGTGTGGAAGAGTTTCCACACTGTTACAGACAACCAGGCATTTCAGACAAGTGCAGGTATCTTCTTCCTCACACTCATAACAAAGAGTAGTTTCTAAAGGTGTCTTGGCATCACAGCACCCATTGATTTCAATAGCAAGCTACAAACTCCTGGCCCTTCACAAAGCTGGACACAACAAGGTCAATGGAAATATAGGCTCTGACTTAAAACCTTTCATGTCTGAAAACCTGATGCCCAATATTTTCTGTGAATTTATCAATTTATTGCTTAAGAAAATAATACTGGTTTAACTTAAAAATGTGTCAAACCAAGTAACCCATAACCTTTAGCATCTATTTAAAGTCATCTTCCTGAGTTTTCTTGTCTCCCTTCTTAAGCATACACATTAAGAGAAAGGCAATTGTGTCCCCCTGTCCCTCCCAGTCCTCAACTATTGTCTTCAACTTTCCCATTAATACCTCTCTCGTAAGTATTCAATTTCATCCTGTCTGATCCTCTCCCGTTCCTGAGTTTGGTAATCCACAATGAACTTGGGATACTTATTAAATACAGGGTACTGTCCTTTTGTAAGTGGTATGAAGTCATCAAGCATACGCTGTGGATGGATATCTAGTGGTGTAGTCTCCATAAGATGATAAGCTTCCTTAATCACAACGTTAATGTCCAGGTTGTTACGATGATGAAAGAAATACTGTAAGAGACATACACATACTTCCATTTACATTCTACAAAAGATTAAGCAAGTTTTTAATAAACCTATTTAGGAATAATTAGGTAAATTAGCAAGATACATATTCCAAAAGTTCATTTAAAAAGGGATTATTAAGTTAGCCCTACCAATTATTAAAATGGCACTGGCTCAAATGACTTGACCCAAAGCTCTCCAGGTTGTAAAAGTATGCTCTGGTTCTTTTTTTTCCCCCCTCTTCAAATGGCAGTTGCGTAAGGGATCTACAAAATTAGGTGTGAACTAGAGTGTCCAACTGCTTGCACAGACACTCCTGTCACTGGATAAAGCTTCGACTTCTGCTGTTCAAACATGAAGCTTGGAAGTTCCTCTTCCTCTTCTTGACAGGAAGTTTTTCCTGTCAAAGATATTATTCACCAAGAAAATCTTTAAACTGGTTAATATTAAACGTAGCAATAATGTCTGTTTGGTGTCTGTCAAACTAACTGCTCATAAGCACATTTTCAAGGTGGAACTCTTTGTTTGCCTAAAGAGAGGTTTTCATATGAAAAATCCTCCTCCTCCCATGGAAGGCTAAACATAAGGAAACATTTTCATTTAGCTTCAGAGAATGCCAAATAATACTGCCAAACTTTGCAAATGTGAAAGCAAAATAATGAACCAACATGACAGAACGACTGCATCTTGTCTTCACTGGCACAAGTCCATATTAGATCCCCCAAAATGAGGCAGAATTATTTTGTGGTTGATGAACTATTGGCATTTACATAATGGCTTCTAGTGGCATTAGAAAGCTTATGAAAGCTTTTAAAGATCTCGTTGCATGAAACTGCAGGAAATTGCTCAATATTTTACTCATTTAATGTATATTTGTCAGGTAGTAGATGACATTATTCAGAAACATGTAATAATATAGTAATGTAGAAATGAAATGTCTTCTAACCTCAGTAACAACAGACGTGATGTTTTAAAGATACATGTAGGTACACTTTCATATGCCTGACTTAAATATGTTTACCTCAAAATCTTCTTTTTGATCACAGTGAAGCAAGGGAGCTCTGGAACATATAATATAGGCAACAACTATCATTAGGAAGTACGAAGGATGATTGGAGAAGATGTTATCAAAGACTTTCAGCCATTCTTCTCTTGTTAGAACCTCAGAGAACAATGTTTCTAGAAGAGGCCAAGCATAAACCTACATTATTTGGGAAAATTGACAAAATAATCCATTAGTACAATTTTACCATCCCTTTGAAAGAAATAACATGAATTTTTCTTGCCTTATACCAAGAATCTATTGATTTATGAAAGAAACAGGAACTAAACCAGAATATTTGAAGACAAGTTTTATCACCTGCTATAAACATTCAAAATTAATATATATACATTTCTTATTTCTTCTGTTTAGATTTATGAAGCTAAAATAATCCCTAATGAAAAAAAGGGATTACCAAATTCATCACACCTAACTCCACTTTAAAAAACAAAAACAATGTACATTTCTAATCTGACAGGTAGGTGGTCAAACAATATGGACTTGAAAGCAAAGGACTGCTAAGAACGACAATAGCATGCATGTGAGATTTATGACCATGGAAAAGGAAACGCTGCAGAAAAGCAATGATATATTCTTTACACTCCCATACCATTCACTGTCATTTAATGAAAACTCCCTCAAAAAAGAGTTATGTCAAGATAAAAGACTAGTGCACTATCATTTGCTGCAGAAGCTTTTATACACAAAAGTTGGCTAGGATATTACCTGTGCAGTCACACTGTATTTTATTAAATGCTGAAGTAGTTCTTTGTCATGGTGTGCCAAAACATTTTCCATCATACTAAGGACATTAACCGGAGGATTGGGAAAATACTCAAACCAGTGCTGACAAAGATTAACTGCAAGAGAAAAAAAGCCCAACACAATCCACTGTAATCCACAGTGACAGCCTCTTGACAATCTTAAGTTTTGGTTATAAAGGCCACGAGTTTAAGAGAGAGTTTTAGGCAGCAAAACCTATTTAGTATATTCCCATCTCTCTCTTTCCTAGCATTTACCGCTAAGCCATTCCCACAGCATGCTCCTCCAGCTGCACTGGCATGAGCGTTTGTGTCAGTACACTGTGAACCAGACTGGGGAACTAATCTGGCTCAAAAGCAAAATGTAAAAAAGTCTGTGTGCTGTGGGACTAAGTGGTTGAAGGCAGATGGGAATACTTAAACCAGTACTTCTGTCGCATGAAACTACAGCCTGGATCAAGTAATTTTTAACATACTAAGAATAATTTCCGTAAACTTGGATACTTATTCACTAACAGCATGTGTTTGCAAAGTGGGTATGTATGCTTGGCAGCACACGCCTTCTGTAGACTTAGCAGCAGCTGCAACAACTAATTTAAGTGTAAAGCACTTTAATTTAGAACATTTCTTCAGACAACAGCCATAGTCAACTTTCAGCCAAATGTCTAATTTTGAGTTTACCACATGCTTAGGACAACTAAACACAGTTATACTTTAAAAGAGGCCATTCCCTTTTAACTGGGAGTAGGTGAGGGGGTGGGGTGTGTGTGTGTCACTACTTTTCCCATGTCTCAAAGATTTTAGTTATGATGGTATAATTATGGTAGATGCATTTGTTTTTACTGATTAGACTTTAAAAATACTGATAAACTGCAAATGTTTTGCTAGAAACACTGCAAAAGGAAGTCTATTATCCTGTTTTTATTAAAAAGCAGGTTGTTGTTTTAAGCATACAGTTGCTACATATTAATTCCTGGCAACACCTTTAAGAAGAGAGGCCGGTGACCTGTTAAGAAATACCTCATTGATTTGATCAGGAAAAGCTCTTTTGCATAGGAAAGCTTAAATGTGTTGCAGCATATTTGAGTTTTTAAAATCACTGCTTACCTACTACTGTAGCAACAACTTCAAAGCAGATCAGCTGGTTGTTCTGGAACAATTTTACAAATGGGAATGCTAGCAAAGGAATATAAGGTGTTTCAGCAAAGATAGCAGACCAGTGAGCTAGAGCTGATAAGGTCCTGTACACAAAGGCAAACAGAGTTGTAGAAAACATTGACGCAAAACCAAACAAAACCACAATATGCATTTTAGAACCACAACACACAAAGACTGAAAACTTCAAGATATATACAGAATTATACAAATTATAAAAAGAAAATTTAATGAGGGCACTACTATTTCATTTTAGGGTTCTCCTTGAAGCTGATTCCAGCTATTGGATACATTTCAGATCACTGTATGAAAATTAAAAAAAAAAATCTATAATGTTTAAATAAATATATCTTTTACCTCTGTAAAACTCTCAGCAGTTTCTGACTTTTGATGGGATACTCATTTTGAATATTCACAAAAGCACTGTGGATACCCTTATCCATTAGGCTACTGAATGCTAAGTGGTTTTCAGGAAGCTGTAATAAGGAACGCCAAACAAACATCCTGCAATTAAAATGCAGACTTAGTCAGGCAACTTCTTTTTCATAGGCCAGTAAACACAAGCAATTTTATTTTGTGCAGGCATGAATGTGCTCACAAATGTACCTGTATTTTGCTGGATATTCTCCAAATCCTTTCAATAAGGCCTGCAGACGTTTCTTGTTTAATCCACCTGGCAATTCGTTCTACAAAACAACAATCAACAATAAATGTAAGGATTCATAATGTCTTTTCTTGCTCTCTAGTTAATGATAGTACCTAAATACTGAAGTTCCTAGTATAATATTAAAAAAATAACATGTACTGCTAATCTGTACATAATCCTGAGTATTTCAACAACCAAAAAATAATTCAAAAGGTCATTCATCTGCTACTGAACTCAAAGAACAGCTTCCATTGATTTCAGTCAGAAGCAAATCAGACCCTGACTAAACTATATATAATTAAATGATAGATATAGCTAAACCATAAAGAATATTGACATAGATCATATTGTAATGAATGTTACAGGAGGATATATATATGTATATGTGCATATATATGAGAGTATACATATACATAAGATGCGAGACAGAGAGAGAAGACAAAACAGAGATGACAGAAGGCAAATAAATGTAACAGTAATACATCTTCTAAATTAATAAAAATTAAAATGGCTTCTAGGCAGACATTTTAGAAGCGCCAGCAGGAAAGCAGATCAGATTGAGCAAATATCCAAATGTGTCACAAGTTGTTTGAGCAATTTAAGAGGTACCCCAAGCTGACCAGAGGCAGCTCCAGCTGTGTCACACAATACGGGAGTACGGGCTAAGCAGAGAGTGGAAACGTTACTAAAACCCTCTCAATCCCCACTTTACTCAAACATCCAAGCGACTCAGTGCCTGAACTTATTCGTTGAAGTATGTGGCTAAATGTTTGTTTGCGAAGAAATGTAAATGCTGCAGATTGAAGTACAAAATATTTGCAACTTCTTCCTACCTCTTTATTTTCAGGTGATGTGTTCACTTGCAGTTTTAGCAATCTGCTTTGAATTTTGCTTCCTTTGGATTTCCAAGGCCGTTCTGACCTTCCTGACGTCACTCTCATTGTCAGTTTGTTTGCCTCTGATGGACACCTGGACCAATCTTCTACTACTTTGAACGTGGGTGGTGGAGGCTAATATTAAAGTGAAAATAAGTTAGTTAACATCTTGTAAAACAGATTAAGTAACAGCATAATTTGATGTTTGCGCTATTTTATATGCCGTATTTTTGAGCTTGATGGCCATATCAAGAAGAATAGAAACACACTTATACCATAAATAAATACATATGGACTGTTTACTCCTGAATAAGTATGCCAGTGAATAAAATTGCTGTAGTAAGTTAGAAAGACTGTGAGTAGGTATATGTAGCTTCGAAACCAACTCAAACACCATGTTATTTCCTTGTTTAGCAAACACTAAAATATAATTGGGATAGTATAAATGTGTATCATGTTCAGGTTATTTACTTTAGTGTGTTTCTCAATGTCACTAAATATTTTGCATTTCTATGGCACCAGTTAAAAAGAATACAAAAGACCTGCACAAACTTTAATTAGTATTCAGTGTCAGGGAGGTATTAATTCAATGTTGGAGATTGTGAAAGCAAGTAACAAAGTGGATATCCCAGTTCATGTCAAACCGGCAGCAAAAGTGCAAATGGAATGCACGTGTGACATCTTTCCACATCCTCCCTCAGCTCTGACTCCATCATTATCCAAAGCTGGTTACTGTTTACTTCAAAGGCATGGTGATTAAAGATACATGGAATTCTGGATTTAGAAACCTGTCTCTTATTAATATATTACTTTAATAAAATAAGAAGTGGTATTTATAACATTTGTTATTTAGGAAGGATTAGGAGTATGATTGTGCCATAATAATGGATGCTGGTACCCAATAACACAGTAAAGAAGGACAAAATGACAGTAACAAAAACACCATTCATGCCTGCAGTTTAAGACAGCATCAGTTGCAAAACATTTTCTATAGGAAACGGACCAGAAGCAACACAATTATGCTGCTTCCATCTCCCCCAAACATAATTACAAAGAGAAATTGGTTTGTACAAATCGCTGTAGAAAGAAATATCATCTTCCCCTCCTCCCAACACCAGAAACACAGCACTGTATTTATACTTTAAAAACATTATTTTACCTGACAGGCTGGAGTGACTACAAAGGGAACTCTACAAACAGATGTAGCGCTAAATATGTCAGTCCAACACCTGTCTGCAAACTGCTGCTGGTACAGAAGTTATGTAGACAAGTACCAACTTTAATGGGACTTACTGCTGTCTTAAGAAATTTAAAACACTCTACCTGATTTCCTTCTTGAGTCAAAGCTTGTACACTGTATAAATTAAGGCTACCATTTTCCATTACTGATGCAATATACCATCCATTGGGGCTAATCGCTGCTGTGCTGATTCCCTCTTCGTGACTCCCAATGTCAAAAAGCAGTTTGCATGTTTCTATATTTATAAATCTCATAATATTATCTTGACTTAACACTCCAAGGACCTGTAAGTTAAAAGGATTCATCAATTGCTATTAATGTAGAACAAAAAGGAATACCCAGCAATGACATTCCATTAAGCTAAAAGAGCAATTGAGCAAACATTTAGCACTCTAATTTTCCTTTCGTGTGGTATGGGCCCATATCCTCAGTGTTCCCCAAAAGCCCTCAAAGTGTGTTTAATCAGTTAATGAAACACTCCAGTCTTTGTAAAAAAACTGACCTGATTGGAGCCCCCATCAAAACTGTCAGGGAGGAATTCCAGGTGACGGACAGCTCGCACTTTTGCAGGCATCTGGATGATTCGTATCAACTTTCTTGATTCTAAACACCATAAGTGAACACGATTTGATTTTCCACCAGCTACCAAAATCCGGCCATCTCTGGATCACAGATGAGGCAAAGTTTCCATCAGAATAATATAATTTAAGTAAGCATTAACTAAAAAGAGAGAGATTGTACATTTCCTTCTACGCCCTTAAATCACTTTAGAATGTGTTGTTATTCCTGTCATACTTCCTTGAAAGAACAAAATAGCCCCTAAATAATAAATTTGCTTTTCTAAAGGATAGTTTAAACCTTATTTTAGCGGTCATTAAAAAACAACTTACTTTATTTCAACTGCTAAGGGACTGTAATAGAAACAACTATTGATCCTTGCTGAAAGTATCAGGCACAGGAGAGTTCAAAAGTTTATCATAGTATATAGCTCAATACTCCCATAAAATATTACAAATAAGGAAAGAAAAAACGTTTTAAACCCACAATTTTTGTAGTCGACCTTTAGAATGTTTAAAACATTCTAAAGCAATTTACCTGGTAACTGCAAAGACCTTATAAAGTAACGCAGAACCTTCTACAGGAGTTGGCAACTGGTATTTACAGCGCAGGGTGTCAAATTCCCATGCAAAAACAGAATTATCTTTGAAACAGCTGAGGATGGTGTTACTCAATGGAAGAAAAAAAACCTGGAAGAATATGGACAAGAAAAACAATGGAATATGTTGCCAAGAAAGTACCCTTTAAATTGGACCAAGGTGCATGGTAGAATAAAGTCCAGTAAGAAATCACAGCAGTATGGCTATTGCTATAGTTACAGTAATGTAATGCAGCTGCAAGGCAAGGCTTAGCTCTCACAGGCAGCAGGATCCCTTCCCCTGCTACAGCCCAGGTGCTACTGGTTCAGAACTTGTTGTACCCTTTGCTGAGCCAGTTTAGCTCACTGAAACGACACCTATCTTTATCTGTGTTATCAGTATTAAACACTAGGAAAAATACTGAGCAGTAGAAAAATCACGTCCACTAACGAAATGCAGCCACCTTTGGAGGGAAGACATTATAATTATTTTAGCAACATGCACTGCACAACAGTTTTAATAAAACAAACAAACAAATAAAAACGTATGCGTGATCATCCACAGTAATTGGGAGATGACTATTTCAGGCTGACAAAATTTCTGCCTGACCTAGAACACGGTGAAGACACGTAAATGAATAGCCTTGTTCTCTGCAAAATCAGCAGGGCTTTTTAGTGACCAGCCTGATGAGAACTTCGGTTTGAAGTGGCGTTTGTAAGACTATTCACTGCAGGGCAGCACGTGTGTAAGCAAAGCTCAGGCAGTGCGTCGGTACTTTCCCCAGTACTTATGCCAAAATTTGACATTTGGTGGCGCAGGCAGACCTCCTTAAAGATATTTAAACCATTCCCTGACACAAACATGTCATCCTTCTCATCACCTATGCTGTTCCAGAATAAGTATCTGTGCAGCAAACCGAACCAAAGAAACCACTAGGCTGAAAAGCAACAATTTCTTTTTGCTGAGTTACTTTTCAGCTTTGCATGTTCCCACATTCAGTGCTTAGCGTGCAGAGGAAGAACAACAATTTTGGAATAAGCAGCTGAAGAGGGTAGGTGGTAATGACTGTTTGAAATTACCATTATGACACCAAAACTGTTTTTTTAACAACACCCTTAAGTCCCAGAATCACTCAGGTTGGAATCAATCTCTGGAGAACCTCTGAGCCCACCCCCAGGTCACACATGGGTCAATCTAGAAGATGGCTCCAACTTTCAGTTTAAATTGTGTTAGTCAAGGCCATATCCAAATAAGTTTTGGGTATCTCCCTCTAAAGATGGAGATTCTTTAAAAGTTCCCAGCAGATCTCTGCAACTACTCAGTCATGATTCCAGTGGTCTGGGTGATGGGACAGGATGACAGATAAAGAGATATGCCTAAAGAACATAGAAAAGATTCAAACTGTATTTTCAAAAGCATTTTCAAGTACTGTGATTTTAAGAGGTAGTGTTACTCCTTCTGAGGTATGCTTCTTCACTCTTTTGCAATTGCTCTTTACTCACCTTCTGGATACCCACAGATTGACGAACATTCAGCTTTCTTTTTCTTTGAAAGGTGTCCAAGTCCCACAGCTGTGCTGTGTCAGTGGACGTAGTGATGGCATATCTGCCCGAGCCATGGACAGAGATGGAAGACACTGAAGAATCATGTCCCCTCATCCAACTAACCAGCTCCTTGGTTTCTGTAAGAGTTGATGAAAAAAATGAGAAGGCTATGAAAGCCATTCAAAGTGAAGCAACTATTACTTTACTCCTTATTGCCAACACTGTGCCCCAAAAGAGACTTTTAATCATACCTAGTATATGACCGTTTACTATTGCAACCCAAAAAAGAAAAAAAGGTATCAGTCTTAGGGTAGACATTATGCCTTAGAGAAACATAATCATCTCTTCATCTCCAAATAACAGATTTCATAGGTTATTCTCAGTTCTACGCAGAAAGCCAACTTGCACAGACTTGTTTAATTTAGCTGAAGAATCAATCTTAAAGTCATGAACACTGTGATCAGGTAAGCTCAGCATTCCTCACAGGCAGATTATCTGATGTGAACACCCGCAGTAATGTCCAGAAGTTGAGTCTGAATGTTCGAGTTCTCCACTTGTTTTTACTTGTGGACAGTATGTATGAATGATTATGCAGCTATTTACAGGTGCAAGGAAGAAAGGTTTAATGACAACAGGCTATGACTATAGAAAGGCACAGTCAGAAAGGAACACCTCATTATTTCTTTTAGAGTCCAAAACATTTTTGTGCTGTGTACTGCATACTAAGGAAATGGTTCCTCTGACTATGCTGTCTCCCACTTGTGACTGTGTGACCACTAATCTTCCCTCAGCGACCAAACTGTATTTGTGGCAATTACGCTATTTACGCCGGGCAGTTTGCCTGGCTGCCCACAGGGTGGTTCCAGCTTACCTACTGCTACAGCATCAAAGATGGGAAAAGGCTATAAAGCACCTCATAAAGCCTAACAGTCAAACTTTCTGCTGTGCTTACAGACAACTGAGTCCTTAAAGCTATTGTCACACGGGAGGATGATGTGGGATTACAGAGTTTGGCTTCCACAGCAATGGATGGAGCCCACCAACTAAGTATTACCTTATACACCTCTAAGAATAGTTTACCCAATACTGACTTATCCAAAGAACGTTCATCTTTTAAAATACTCTTCATTCTTGAGACACGGAAATGGCACCATATAAACACGCTCTGTGGAATAATTAAGAAGATTTCCCTAAGCACATCCAAAACCTAAGTTTGGTCCTACTGTGGTTGAAAGGAGGAGAAAAAGCACAGAGGACTTCAGACCTTAATTCTGACTCTTCCTCTATTGTGGGAAACAGCATCACATTATAGTCTTCATTGATAATACCAGACTCAGACCTGTAAATTGCAGATGATGTGAGACACTACCACTGCACTTTTTTGTAGGTTAAGATTAATTTATGGAAAATTAATTGTCAATGCCTTTCACCATTTAACTTCTAATCAAGAAAGAGACACACAGGTGGCCTGTGAAGTTAATTTTGAATAAGGATACAGTTCTACTTACACTCTCAAAAGTATTGACAGTTCTTTTAGTGTATATTGTCACTGTGGTCAAATATTTTACTGCAAATGTAGTTAATAACTGGTCCAGCTGCAAACTAACATGCTGCCAACTGATTTTGGTTTGATTTTACATAGAGAACATCATTCTAAGCAGACATATACAGAACTGCTTTAAAAAAAGCAACACATGTAACTGTGATCCTGTGCTAGACTTCATTTAAACAGGCACCTGCATTACTTGGCAGGAGCAAGAAACTTTGACAAAGCAAAGGGTTCATTTACCCACAGGACTATAACTCACATGGGTCCTAAGCCTCCTTTTACTGACAGATGGTATGAAAGGGAGAGCTGGCTGATGCTCCAGAGGGCTGTGCCACCATCCAGCATGACCTGGACAGGCTGGCAAGCTGGGCAGAGAAGAACCTAATGAGGTTCAACATAGGCAAGCGTAGGGTCCTGCACCTGGGGAAGAAGAATTGCAGGCGCTGATATAGGTTAGGGGTGGACCTGCTAGAAAGCACTTCTGAGGAGGATGTGGGGGTTCTGATAGATAGTAAACTATCCATGAGCCAGCAATGTGTCCTTGTCGCCAAGAGAGCAAACAGAATCCTGGCCTGCATAGGGAATAGTGCAGCCAGTAGGCCCAAGTCATTCCCCCCCTCTACTCTGCACTGGTGAGGCCACAACTGGAATACTGCATCTAGTTCTGAGCTGCACAGTTCAAGAGAGACCCGGAACTACTGAAAAGAGTCCAGCAGAGGGAAACAAAGATTAAGGGATAGGAGCATCTCCCGTATGAGGAAAGGCTGAGAGAGCTGGGACTCAGTCTGGAGAAGAGGAAGCTGAAGGGAGACCTTATTCACGCTTATAAGTATCTGAAGGGTGGTTTGAAGGAGGATGGAGCCAGACTCTTTTCAGTGGTTCCCAGTGACAGGACGAGGGGCAACGGGCACAAGGTGGAACACAGGAAGTTCCATTCAAAGATGAGGAAAAATTTCTTTAGGGTGAGGGTGCCAGAGCCCTGGAACAGGCTGCCCAGGGAGGGTGTGGAGTCCCCTTCTCTGGAGATTTTCAAGCCCCACCTGGCTGCAGTCCTGAGTAACGTGCTGTGGGCAATCCTGCTGTAGCAGGGGAGCTGGACTTGATGATGTCTAGAGGTCCCTTCCAACTCTGACAATCCCATGATTCCGTGAAAGACATAGTAAGATTTCCAACAAAAAAAGGTACCAAAATTTTTATATCAAACCTAAAATTATATAGGTTTTCATAGCAATCCAGATAGTAAGCCTTTAAATTTCTCCTTACCTGTATCAAAGCACTTAATGGAATAATCTGCCAAAGCCACCAAGAATTCTGTCCTTCTGTGAAGATTAAATGCCAAAGCAGTGCAAGCCTGCATTGTTCGCTGAACAAGGTTGAACCTATTTAAAAATACACATTCTCATTGTGTTAGGAAGCTTTGGTTCATAATGTCAAGTGAAGTAATAACTTAATCAGTTTTAATATATTTCACCGAGAGAAAAAACAAATTAACTTAAAAGAAGGGAGCAAATAAATCATATTGAGTTATAATGAATCTAAAAACCAATGCTAATATTTTAAAACTCAGTAGTATAAAATTGAAAAGACTGACTAATGTATTTCTGCAAATTATAATACTAGGTCTAGTTTATTGTAATTCATGGCTGATATTATTAACTGATTGGTACCATCCAAAGAATAACTTCTTGCGGTAGTACTTATGGTCCACAAAATTGCTGTGTCATCAGTTTAGTTACAATCTTCTGATCTTTCAGAGCAGCTGAACAAATAAAATAATATTTAGGGAGCCTACATGAGATACTGCTTTGTAGTTTCTGTTCTGATCAAACTCCTATTTCCACATTCATGGAAAACTGCATGTTAAAACCAGACCTGTGTCATGCTGTCTGGGCAAGTTCCATACCCCTGAACGTTACAGATGTGAAGACAACTAAAATGTCTTGACAGAAATATTCTTACCTGTTTCCATTCAAGTCAAAAACATATATATTCCCTTGGTGGTCTCCAGCGAGCAGAGAATCTCCGGAACTGTCAAAAGCCACATTCAGAAAACGTATTGTCTTTGAGTGGTATCCTTTGACACTATGAATTATGTTTACTATAACTCTGTGAAGAAAGCAAGCAGAACCACCAAGCTTAGAATCATTTTATTAGCATGTATTTCTCCAAGACCTAGGATTAAAATGTTCCTGGCTTATGGTTTTACAGTTCTAGTAATTCATAATGTTCTATGAAAATGTTCTTTCATGCAAAACACATACTTCTAGTATGAAAAAATACACTAAACAAAGCAAGCCACTTGCTATGTTGGAAGGCAGTTAGAAAACATGTAAAGCAGATGGGGAAATATACCATTCATGATTCTTTTATCTGGCTCCTAGTTACACGATTTCCATTTGTATTATTAATGAATAACACTAACATATATGATGATACATCTGCCAATGTATCTGAAAGCCTAATTCAGCCCTCAGCAAGGAACCTGGCTTCTCATGATAACTGTAAAGAAACACTTTAAAAAAGCTGTGAATTAAGAAACACTTTAAAGAAGCTCTGAATTACTGAGAGGAAACCATTCGGATTAAGTTGGGGTGGGGAGAGAGGCAGTTTTAATACCACTTATTTCCAGAGTCTTCGAAAGCATAAAGCAAGCCATTCTTATCCTTATTCATCTGAGATATTATGGAATAAAATTTGCTGGTTTTACACATTCTATCCTTGTACTGTATAGTTAGTATAAAATGGAGTCGGATGCAGAACCAAAGCCCAGGTGCAGAATAAACCATAAGAAGAAGGTTTTCCTGGAAGCAGGACATTAAAATTTGGGAGATCTGCTACGCTTGGATTTCTTTAATAACGCTGTACCAACCAATTATTTTGTATCATCAGTTGGATGTACATTTAGAGTCTAAAACTGTACAGCATATCGGCAGCCTGATTAAAGACTGCAGGGCACTTGAAGAAGACTATGACCACAGCTATTTAAGATGGTGACAGCTATATGAGCCACTGATTGCCAAGAGAGTAGAATAAGTGAACCAGCGCCGGCATTCAACTGTTGGCCTGTGTACAAAGCGTGAGTGAATATTGGAAGAAGGGCCATGCAGCCATGGTATAGACTAGAGACAAAACTAATTTTATCTCATCCTGCTAAACCCATTCTTTTCTGCAATAAAAGGGAAGGACCACAAGAATGAAATTAGAAAGATGTTAAGCTAGTTTTTTTAAATTATAATTAAAATTTAGTGATGCTAGGATCTTTAGGGTCATTAAAAAGACACAAAGTATGACTTCTGATTCTCAAAACACCCTGAAAAGGCTGTACTTTCCAGCGTAGTCAACAGCATCTCCCAGGATTTCCCTAACACTGCTCTCGGCTTTTCAAAAGTTCCTTTGCCAGTAAATTAACATAGGAGCATAAAGTCAGGAGCTCATGGAGCTGCACCCAGACCCCCTGTGTCAAACATTACACAGGGATCCCAAAGTAGCATTCGTACTGCTGCTCTTCAGCCGGGGCCAGAAAATATTTTCCTAGTATTTAACACTTTGATTAAGCTCTCATGAGAATTCGCCAATGGTATTTTGTTCAATACAATTAAAGCTAGAAAAAAAACTAAACTGGGAGAGTTGCCCAGCCCCTTGCCCAGCCATGTTGTGAGCACCTCTGAGTACGGAGGTTTCAGAGCCTCCTGGGGGACGTACTCCACCATCAAGGGGAACGTTCTTCCCCGTTATCTACCCGGGCATCCCCAGGCTGTACCTCCAAATGCAGAAGCTCAGGCGAGCTCCCACCGACCCTGTCCCCTCTGCCCCTTCCCTGATGCCCTCGGCCTGCCCACTGCCCCGGCGCAGCGCTGGGAACGAGCCGGGTCTCAGCCCCGCCTGCGAGCAGAGGCGCTGAGTCCCGCCGCCACCTCCCGGTCCCGCGGCGGCTATTACCCCCGCCGCGCCGCCGGCCCGGGCTTGCGGTGCCAGATGGGGCCCTGCTGGCGGCCGCCCACGTCGGAACTCTCCATCCTCGGCCCGCCACCGCCGCCCTCGCCGCCTCCCCTCAGCGCTCCTCCAACGGCCGCGGCGGCGGCGGGGCTAGGGACGGGGGGGGGCTGCACATGTGGTACGGCCCGCTCCAGCTTCACCAATAGAGATCAGTAAGAAGGAGGCAGGAGCTCTCCCTCCCGATATCGGCCTGCCGGGGAATGGAACACTCTCCCGGCGGCCCCGGGGCCTGCCGGGAGTTGTAGTTTCGCCTCCTGGGCCTCAGAGAGAGGCCCGACTCGCGGGGACGGCGGCGCCGTCACCAGGCAACAGCAGGTGCCTCCACCCCGGAGGCGGGGCTTCCGGCGGGGGCGGGGCCGGAAGTGGTGGCGGCTCGGCCGAATTCGGCGGCGCCACGTCTGGTTCGGGGTTCCCCTCCCTGCCTGGGGCGGTGGCAGCGGCTGGACCCTCACCTCTCCTGTTTTCCTCAGCCGCCAGTTTGTAGTGAGGCCTCGGCGGTGGCCGGGCACAACGGCGGCGACATGTCGGACCTGGGGGACTGGTTCCGGAGCATCCCGCTGATCACCCGCTACTGGTTCGCCGGGTCCATCGCGGTGCCGCTCGTCGGCAAACTGGGCCTCGTCAGCCCGGTCTACCTCTTCCTCTGGCCCGACGCCTTCATTAACCGCTTCCAGGTACGGGTCGCACTACTGGGCCCGGCGTGCCCTGCGGCGCCCGCCCTGTAAGAGAGCGCGGCCGGGGGTGCGCTCAGCATGCTGGGAGTGGTAGTTAGCGGAGGCTGGTTCCCCACCCCTGCGGCCGCCGGGGGAGGGACTGGCACACCGAAGGGACCCCGTAGTAACGACCCAGGCCACCTCCCGCGGGAAACCGGGGCCTGCCTCCTCTCTTAACCTCCATGAGGCCTGCGGGTCCCGGGTTTGGTCGGTGCTCTGCCTCCGCAGGCCCCGGGCTCCCTACCAAGGTGACACGAGCTGTGGTGTCCGGCCCTGGGTGAGGCAGGGGGGACTGTGGCCCTCGACAGCCCCTGTAGTTCTTCTCACGTCTCATTCTAGTGCAATTCTTCCTACGTTTTTGACGCCCGTTGTTCCAGCTGGCACCGGTTGTTGAACCAAAGCACTCGGTAATGATAAAACTTGTGGCTGTGGCTTCAGGTGGCTTGGCCAGCCTCCGGTGTGTGATTGTGTGGGCCTGATTTTGGGGTTACAGGCAGCTGTGCAACTGTCCTAAACTACAGGTGGCTGTGGAGATACTAGGGCAGAGCACAAGAAGTGCATCTTTTGCAACTTTTCGCTTGGAATTTGAAAAAAACTTGTGTTTGGAACTGTCAGTTTCTGTGCCTGGGTGTGGCTGACATAAACTAACAACTGAAGTCCTGAGGTTTCAGGTGTAGAGTGTCTCAGGGGACGTTACGAATATCAAAAGTGGTCACAAACTGGATGTACTCTCTTTCTTTGAACTGAGAGGTTACAGGTTCAGTGTTTTGGTATATGCTGTGTAGGGAGAGATGGATCACCCATTGGATGAACTGAAAATGAAAGTGAAGGAAGAGAAAAGATCCCAGCCTTTAAGTTTCTATTATGTGTGTTCAATATATGTCCAGTGAAAAAAGGTGAGTGCAAAAGAAGAAAAAGATAGCTCTCTGTTTCAGGTATTGTCACCAAAACTTAGTGGCTTAAATGACTGGGTTTTTTTCTCCTCTACTTCCTTCCAGAACTGGGATGTTGAGTCCCAATACCTATGCCAGTACCAAATATCAATGTTGCTGGTTAAAGAGCTCATTCATAGATGGCCAGGTGTTTTCTGTCTTTGCTACATGTCATATTGATTGTTGGGAGACTCTAAAGCAGGTGTCAAGCGCTCAGAGCAAGGTGTGCGGTCTGGAACGATGTGCCAAAAGCTGTTGTGTGAATTCCTTGGCCTCTGTTCAATAAGTATGAATGGGTGCTTTATGAGTGCTTTTAAAACAGGGTAGCATCCTTGCAAGTATATCCCTTTTGCCCTGCAATATGGAATCAGTACTGTGAAGATGTGATGGAAAGATCTGGGAAGATGTGTGTGATTTCTGTTGTAATCTTCATAGCTTTGCTTATCAGATTTAAAAAAAACATCACCAAACAAACCATAACTGTGAAAGCAGCAGTAATTGATACTTGGGCTATTTTTAATCTCCGTCATGGTCTTCCATGTAACTGATAGCAAATTAAAGAAAAAACCCTCCATGCATATGAGTATATAAATATACCATTCTCTTTTGTTCTGAACAGATCTGGCGGCCGATAACTGCAACTTTCTTCTTCCCAGTGGGACCTGGAACAGGATTTCTCTACTTGGTGAATTTGTATTTCTTGTATCAATATTCATCACGACTAGAAACAGGTATGTTATTCATTAAATTGTATGCACGTGGTGAACTCAGCCCAGACTTGATAGAGACTAAGTGTTGTCAGATAGAGCTTCTGTTTGGGAGCATTTGTGGTAATGGGGTTTGTGGCAGTTGTGGACAGAATAGTGAGAAACATGGCTCATATCTGTGCCTGCTTATGTTGGTCAATGGGAAACACTCTGAAAACTGATTTTCTGTGACTGACTCCTTCCCTTTGGCAGGCAGCCTGTTCCCTGAGGACCTGAACTTGATAATTCTTTCAGTAGGAAGTCCTGGTGCTTGTAGTTGTTGGATTTCAGGAAATGAGGGATAGAGACTAAAAGATGATGTTACCCTCTGTTTTCTTGTATCTGAAGTCCTTTAACATGGAAGAGCATATGTAATAATGAGTATATCCATCTTGAGAAAATAACTATATCCATTTTCCCGCTTTTTCTTTTTTAAAGGCAATGGTGCTTGCCTGTGTTACTCTATCAGTTATGTTGAACTGAGAGATACCTTGTACAAATGAAGTACCCCTCTCGGATATACATGTGAAAAATTAAGGAATAAATTGGATTTTCAGTTAGGGGATACAATTACGAGTGGAAGGAGATCGGACAATGGATCATTTCTCTCAAAAAGAGATTTTTGTTACAAGGGAGCTTCAAAACTGTTTTCATTTTGCAATTGTGCAGTTCATTAAAGCTAGACAAAAATTGTTTCTGTTGAAGTAAATAACTGAAGTATTTGCAAAGCCAAGCTCCTCCTGAAAGCACCTTTGTGAACAGGAATTTTGTTGTAGTTCCAATGGAGTCTTAGAACTGATGATGTAAGTGGAAATGCATTATTGCAAGGTGATGTCTGGGAAGTCCCACAATAGAGAAGAGATCCCCAGTAAACCCGTCATCCATAGAGTATTGTGGAATCCCTTTTCAGTGATAAGAAGCGTAGCAGGAACAGGGAGGAATGGTGCCAAATCATATTTGGTTGTTCTCTTAGTGAAAGTAAGTAGTAGTTTGATAGCTAGAAATGGTTTCTCCTTTTCTTTAAGCCTTTCAGCAGTAGATTGTGAACATGTGGGAGTACTCACAGCTACAACGTTCTACTGTGCAAAGCTATGTGTAGTAAGACTTAATATATGCAAATTATAAGACATCACTGCTTGTACATATACTTACAAAATGCTCTAGTTGTTTGTGCTGTGGTAGAAGTCTCATGGAAGGAGAAGTCAAATCTTTCAGCTGTAAATTTAGATTCCTGCTGTACAATACATCTGGGTTTTGAAAGCAGGAAGTCAACTGTGTTCTTATTTGAATCAACGCATTTCTTTTGCATTACAGTCATTTTTCTGGGTATAAATAAGATTCTTCCTCTCTATGCAAAAGGCTTGAATCCTTCTGAAAATGGGAGGGGTGTAAGTTGCTGATAATATGTTTATAAGGGAAAATCAGCATAGGTCTATGCCTTCTTTTGTCTCTAACACTGGGAAAGTGAAGCTTCTATTTTCAGGGTTGTGTGTGGTTTTTTGAGAATACACTGGTGTTACATACAAGTTTCAAATTCAGCTGTCAAGAATATCCATATGGTTTTGTGCTGTGCATGTGCTTTTCTAACAAACTGACCTCTAGCTTCCAGAGGAAAAGGAGATTGATGTGTTTTTCCTTTGTTTCTGTTGGAGCAGAACATAACAAATATCACCAGAGAAAGCAGAGTATGCGGAGTTCACACCCCGGCAGTACGAATGATGAGATTAGGAGTCTGCAGCTCTTCCCTGATGACTGGGTCAGACCCAGGGCCCTCCTGAAAGACCCAGTGGGCTAGAGCTCGCCTTGGCCCTGTGCTGAGCTTTTTGGTAGTCTGTAGATCAGGTATTTTAGCTATTCCTTGGAAAATCAACTTCAATAGTTTATCTAATATTCTTGCTAGTAATCCTCTAGGTAACAAGAAGTGAAAAACTTCAAGGGAATAATAATTCCTTTGATTTCTTCTTATACTGGAGGAATTCCTGTGCTGGAGTTTCTATGGGGTTAGTCAGTTTCCTCTCTTTATTTGTTTCTGTTTGTTGTATGGCAACAGTAAGGAGAAGACTCCAGTTTATGTAGTTCTCCAACTTTAGAACTTTCCAAAAGATTTTTTCAAGGTTGTTTTTTTTTTTTTTCTTTTCCCCTATCATGTAACTTGCATGGCTGAACTTAAAATAACTAAAATAGCAATTTTGTTTTACACAGGCTGATTTACTCAAGCATTAGGCTTATTAGAATAACTAAAAAATAGGTTTTCTTTAATTTTTGGGGGACGTGTAAAATAGTTGTAGGAAGTCAAACAATGCTAATGTTAAGCAGTGGCCTTTCTTTCTAGATGTTTTCATGTTTAATAGCATGCAATTCAGGTTGTTCATGGGGCACTGTGTTTGTCACTGTCTGGTCTGGGTCTGTTTCAATGCTGTTCTCGGGTTTTCCTTGCCTGCATGGAGCTACATGAAAGTTGATAGGAGTCTTGCTCGAGTGCTGAGGTCCATGCCAGCCTTTTACTACGGTCTGCAAGCTGTGTGCCATCCTTGTTGCATATGTTGATTTTTCTGGAGTGTAAAAGCTACTGTATCTCTTCAGTGTGATTAGATGATGCAAAGAGGATGCAATTTGCCTAAGGAGGGACTGGTTTTCACATGACTCGGCTCTTAGACGTGGTGTCTCTGCTTTTACTGTGCAAGTGGATTTACTTATTGTGTGCTTCTGATGGGTAGCTTCTCATGAAGGATGTGGTCCAACTCTGTTTTGAAGTCTTGAGAAGTTAAAAGCACTTATCTCCAGAATTAAAAGTGTGTTCTTTTAAGCAGAGCTGCTGTCTGTGCACTTAATGCAGTAAGCTGGATGTCTTATTTTCTGTTCGTAAAAGTTGCTCTAATATAAGGCCATTTAAAAATCAGAATAAAAAACTAAATCATAATCCACATACTGCCTGTAGGACAACTGTTATTAACTGAACTTTTCTTAAACTCCTAAAAAAACCCAACCAAACACCAAAAGCAACCTTAATTTCTTATTAAGATTTCCTAACAATTGTTTTTATTTACAGGGGCTTTTGATGGAAGGCCAGCAGATTACATGTTCATGCTCCTGTTTAACTGGATCTGCATTGTTGTATCCTTCTGCTCGTCATCAAACTTTTAGAATGTTTTGATTCTTCTATTTCTGCCTGAAATATGTTCAAAGACCGAGTTTTAGCAACTAACAGTTTTAAAATGTAGAAAATGTTTACAGGTGAATTTTTAACCTTCCTAGAAAGGTATTGAGTGGCTTGCAGGGAGAATACTAATAAATGCTAATAAATGTGCAAATACAGGTATGTAGTCTGGGCACTATAGTTCTGCTTATATAAAGATCAGCTCGTGCTGTGTGAGCTTTCATGGCGTTCACTGTATTGCTTCATTTGGTTACTGTTTGTGGGTGGCCACGTGGGCTGAGAGTGAATTGAGTGTGTTTGAGTTGCCATGTGCAAAGCGGTCTGATCTCTGCTGTTCCCTGAGCTGGAAATTCAGGGGTATCTCCTGGAGAGATCCCTTGCCTGCAGGGTACAAGTCAGCTGAGTCTGTGAAAGCAGCATTGCAATATCTGCACTGAGCCAACTTTCTGAAGAAGCTGGGCTTGTTGGTTTGGGAATGTTGGGAAACAGTTTTTCCATGAGCTGTGCTGTTGTACCTGAGTTTTCTTTAGGTCTTGGATACAAAACTGGGAGGAGTTGTTGATACAGCAGATGGTTGTGCTGCCCGTCAGAGGGATCTTGAGAAGCTGGAGAAATGTTTGGTGGTCAGGAATCTGACAAAGCTGAGCCAGAGGAAGAGTCCTGTCCCCTAGGAAAAACATCAGGCACTGGGGACTGGCTGGGGACTGCACAGCAACTTGGCAGAAAAGGCCTTGGGGGTCCTTCTGGACACCAAGTTAACCATGAGCCAGCAATGAGCCTTTGTGGCAAAGGTGGCCACCAGCCTCCTGGTCTGCATTAGGCAGAGCATTGCCATCAGGTTGAGGGAGCTGCTTTCTCCTGTCTGCTCAGCCCTTGTGAGACATGTCGGGGGCTGCATCCAGTTCCAGGTTCCCAAGTACGAGAAACATGGACCTATCGGAGCAAATGCAGTGAAGGATCACAAAGATGACTAAAGGGTTGGAGCATCTGTCACGTGAGGAGAGACTGAGAGCTGGGATTGTACAGCCTAGAGAACAGGTGGCTTAGGGGTGTCTTATTCATGTGGATAAATACCTGATGGGGGTGGGAGTAAAGGAGATGGAGCCAGACTTCTCTCGGTGGTGGGACAAGAGAGAATAGGGACAAAATGAAGCACAGAAAATTCCATTTGTAGAAATGTGGTTGCCTTTATCAATAGACTAATTAACCTCTAGTTGCATTCCACTGCATGGAGGTATTTGCTATTCCTGTTGGTCCTGTTGAGCCACAGCAGTCACTAGGAAAACAACACTGTTGTTTAGATGTTGTTAAGAAAACCATCAGCTTCATTGTGGTGCAGGCTGTTGGCTGTGAGCTATCAGATGGATCTGATTGTGACTTGACTTCCAAACTGGTCACTTAAGAGCTTCCAGTTGCTTGTTCCCTGTATGATGTAAGGAGCAACCTGGGTACGTGGTCTGGGAAAATGCTTGGTGCTGTTTTATCCACATTCATGAACTGTTGAAAGCATTCTGGTCATAGCAAAATTCTTGGGCGCTTGTTTCTACTCAGCAGTTACTACAGCAAGTAGATCCTTTGGATTCCAGGGCAGGAGAGTATTATTAAAAGGCTGAATTAATGCACTTAAAGAAATTATTTCTTTTCTATGACTCAGTGGCTATATATTGGTTTTTAGTTTTGTTTTTTTTTTTTTAATGATCTGGTATTTCCTCAGTTAGAAACTCAACATTTTAATCTTGAAAAACAAATGAAAGAATCCAGCTCTTAAGCCTACCAACGTGCTCTTATGTCAGGAGTGATTGTGTTTGTAGTTACCCAGTTTCATCATGGAGAGAAGACCAGTGCATCCATTAGCCCTCGGGGTAACGACTTGAGGTGGTAGCTTGAAAGGCTACCGAAAAGGAGTTATCAAAACTAAGTGTGTAAGAGACTACATCATGGGAGGTTTTTTATTTTTGCCAGTGGTTAGCTTGATATTACACAGGAACGCTGTTTTAATTTTAAGCATTAAGGACCTTTGCATGTGTGTTCAGTGTTTGTGCAGCTTCTTTTTGCTGTTCTAGTCTGTCAGGTTTTGCTGCGTTTTCCTTAATGGTGCAATGACAGATAACTGGCTTGGCAATGGACATGCAGGTAAGTGCCATCCAGTTTCTTAAGTAATAATCTTACAGAACTTTCTGACTAATTAATGACTTTATAGAGAGCATTATCGGCATAACTGCAGAAAGTAGTTAAGCTAGGCTGGTTTAGTTTCTATCAAAATAAGCTGTTGTGTGTATTTAGTTTGGGTTAGCCTCAGCTAATGTCACAAGCCTGTATCTGACTCTGCCACTTCTAACCATGTTAAGGAGTCAAGGAGTGAAATTTGGCTCTTTGTGCAGTTGGGAAGTGTTTGGCCTTTTTCTAAAATGGACAGAAGATGTCACCTCTACACCGTTTCTTCTAATGAACGTGGATCTGCATTCTTTTTTATCTAAAAGTGATTCTTGGCTTCATTAGTCTTCTCAAACTTAATGTGCTTTTTACTTGCCAACAGAAGATCTTTTTGTGAGAAATGGAGTTTCAGATTCAGATCAGAACTGTGAAGTGCAAAATTCTCACAAGAATGATAAAAATAGCAGTTTAAAGAAACAGTTTCAATGACGTAGTTCTTATCTCCCCAGATATTAAGGAGGGGAAATGGGGGAGTGTTTTCTTGCATGCAACAGAGCACTAGAGAACTACGTGTCTTCAGCCTGCCTCTGCTCTTCTCTCCTCATCTTCTGTCCCCGTCACCCAAAGCCTGCACCAATACATCTAATATTCTGTACAATATCATCTTAGCATTTATTAGATCACTTACCAGGCTTCCCTGGTAGACAAAAATAGTGATCATGCATCTGCAGGCTGGACAGCCTTTAACAAAACTCAGTCCTTAACTTTGCACTTCAACTTTTTTTGCTGTGGGGAAGATGCCATAAAGATTGCCCCAGAATCTACAAAAGCGTGCTGAAGTCACCCATATGTTGTATGAAGTTTAGACTGATTGTGTTGATTTATATCTTTCTAAAAAGTACTTAAAATGGTTTTATATCTGCATACAAAGTACTGCTTAAAATAAGGGGTTTTTGCTTGTGTTGAGTGATTTGCTTGAAAGTGAGAAGACTGAGTAGGATATCTGGGCTTCCAATCCCATGTCAAATACTTTCGGAAATTAGATATTAATTAATTTTTCTGGTAAAATTAGAATGGCTTAATAAAGACCCTAAGGTTCTTGTGTGCTGAGTCTGACTGCTGGTATGCTGTAGGGCTTGAGGAAGGCTGGATTGATGCCGGTGTCCCAGCTTTAACGTGGAACCTGTTGAATAGATTCACCTCCGAAAGGATGGACCCTTCCAAACACACGAGCAGGTTTGTAGGGTTAAACCAGTGGATGGAAACATTGCTGGCACAGTCTGTCTTCAGCTCAGAAATTGGCAGGTAGCTAAAATAGGGATTTGTGTTTGTTTCAGCAGGAAGAGTCCCATCAGCTAATACACACTCAGAGTAAGGAGGTATTTGAAACTATCTCACTCCTGGCAGGGAGCACAGGTTAATTCTGAGCTCGAGTAAGGTGGCTCTGCCAAGGTTGCCTGCTGTGTTCTGAAATTGTGATTTACTGGTGCACCTCCTCTTGTGGTGCGCCAAGGAGGATGTAGCTGGCAGTTCCATGGAGTAACACTTCATCTGGTGTATTATCTTAGCCCCAGATGAGTGTGTTTGGGCTAGTGCCCTGCGTTGTGAATGAAAATGATTGTGGCATAAGGATGTCACTGACTCTCTGCTGTAGGTGTGCTGCCAAGCAGCTGGGAGCAGAGGCATTTACCACAGCTGCTGTTTTACTTGGGGTGAGTTGGAGCCCTTTGGTATGGTCTTGTGAAAGAGAGTGACCAAGTAGTTCTCCTACTTAGCTTTCTCTATAGCTTTTGAACAGATCCATGACACATGATGACAAAGGTTCTGGGGCAATCTTTAAATTTTGCTGATGTATTTTGCTTCCAAGCCATGTTTGAAGCTTACAGCTCCTGCTGCCTGTTTAAGTTTCTTAGGATTCTGTGAAAGTGATGGTAACTTTTTGGTTTTTTGTTTTTTTTTAAACATTGCAGTTGCTGATGATTCCACTTATCATGTCAGTACTTTATGTGTGGGCCCAGCTGAACAGAGACATGATCGTGTCATTTTGGTTTGGAACAAGATTTAAGGTATGTCAAGCAGGGTATTGGGAAGCTTTCTGCCCAGAAGATGCACATGAAGGGGGAGAGGGGCAAAATATAAATATTTTCTCGTATTAAAGACATCCTGTGCTTATATGTAGCTATATACTCCTTGAGATGCAGCGCAGACAAATTTCTTCATGGTCTTCTGTATGGTGTCACTCAGTGTAGCTTTACTGAAAAGATGTCCTGACAACTGAAATTCATCGGTCTGAAAGGAGGAAAAAATGCCTGATGAACATTAATCTGGGTAAAAGCTGAATGTAGTGACACCATAGTGACAAAATGTTGGTATTTGAAATTGTTCTTTCCTGTGCAATCCCATCTGTTTCTGCCAGATCTTGTAGTGAACACTTGTTTGATTGTTTCCAGACCTTTATGAAGCCAGAAATATTAGGACTTTGTTTCAGATGTCAGCTTGCTGTGGACCATAGAGTGCAAAAGATGCATCTGCTTAGAACGTGTAGTTCATAGAATCATCTGTGTTGGAAGGGACCTTTAAATGAGTCCAGCCATCAACCTAGCACTGCCAAAATGAGTATGATTTGTCTAAAAATGTTAGTGGTCCCTCAGTTTGGAGTATCTTACTTTGTTAGGTACAATCTGTTTAAGTTAATATATCAGGATTTGTGTAATGCTTAAAATATTGAGATTATAATAATGTGTATTAGTGCAGTGGGAAATGGAGCAGGTTTATGTCCTAAACTTGTACTTTGAACTTCTCTCTGTTGCATTTGTTTTCAGGCCTGTTACCTTCCATGGGTTATTCTGGGATTCAACTACATCATTGGTGGATCGTACGTATTTACTTGCCCAATCAATGTGGATTTTTTTTCAGCTTGTGAAACAAAGAAAAATGGCAATAACGGACCCACAGAGTGCTGTATTAGGATTTGCCAAATTCATTGGTCTCTTGGGTTTCTTTGACCAAACTCTGTGATGCAGAAATCTCCTCTGCGCACAGCCTTTCCCATTGGTGCCCTGCATTGGCTGGGGCCTCTTGGGGCCGCTGTAACATAATTAGTGACAATACCAGGTTTCATGGTTGATTTATAAAAGGAGGAGATAGTACAGCAAAACCAAATTCTCTTTTCTGGCTGTGCCTCCTACTGACTCACCCGTCACTTGAGAAAACTGCTTGCTGTTAGATACCTGCTGTTTCTATGCATGACGGAAGATACTCAAGGGCCTCCATTCAGCAGTGTTTCTGCAAAATTAGGAACAAAACAGTTGAGTCCAGCAGGAGACAGGTTGTCCAGTGAAAACAGCAGTAACTTCTCAAACTCTGCAGACTATTATTTTAGACACTAATAGCTGTACGGTCTAGTTCCCTGATGTAAACAATTATTTAATTGCATTTTCAGTACAGACTGTAGAGAAGGCTTGGAAGGGAGGGTGGAACAGCCTGTTGATGTGTTGGCACTAAAAGTTGGCCCTTCTAAAGAAGTGGCTGCAAAATGCTGAGGAAAGGGAAATTTTCTGTGGCTCATGGCCCTGGCAATGCCCGTGGCAGGTGAGCAGTAGTAACTGGCAGAATGTGGTCACTTGTTTATTTTCAGAGAGGGCAGCATGTGAAACTTTATTTTGGTTGGGTTTTTTTTTTTCCCTCTTGTCTTGCAGAGTCATCAATGAACTGATAGGAAACCTGGTTGGCCACCTGTATTTCTTCTTAATGTTTAAATATCCAATGGATTTGGGAGGAAGGAATTTTCTCTCCACACCTCAGTTCCTGTAAGCTGGCTCTGTTCTTCAGCTCACCGTTTGTTTGGTCCAATTTTCTGTATTGTTTATCAGACATATATTTGCTAGGATTGTAATGTGTAAAATACTTTGCTAAATCAACCTGCTTCAGACATACCATGTTGACTGCACCTCCTGAGTTGTCACAAATGTTGAGCTCTTTGTAAAAGGCCTGTGTGAGAGTTGTTACACTTATGGATGGCTTGTGTCCTTTACCCACTCTTAAGAGTGAGAGTGAAAGTCTTACTTCTGCTAGTGAATTGAACTGTAGTGAAGAGAACTCCCTAATAATTGTCATGTGGTATCCAAAAAGTTGCTTTCTCTTATAAATGATCTTTTATCTGTATTTGTGTATCATTACAGTAGCTACCAGTTCAGCAACTTGTAACAATAATAGGAGTCAGTTGTAGTCTTGTTCAGGCCTGCTTTGCAGTTTGTACCAGTTGCCTCAACTGTAGTTCTTGGTTTCTGAAGTGCTGGTTTTGTGATCTGTTTATTGTTTTGGCGTTACAATACTAAAATCGGAAGCCAAAGTTTGTAGCTTCAGTTGCCCTTGTCCTCATCCTTTTGGGCTGTAAATATTCTTCCTCTTCCAAACTTTAGTTAGCAACCTAGCTAACCCTTTTTATAGCATAAACTGTGTATTAGAAGATGCAAAGTTGAATTCCAGTTATACTTTCTGTACAAGTTTTAATGAGTAGGAAGGCTTTATATTCTAATTCTGTGTTTGCAAGCCCTTCTGGTAAACCTAATTTTCCATAAAGATTAGAAGACACAATGTTTTTTAAAAATGTCTTTCAGGGTAGTAACAGCTCTGAAACTGCTGTTGCAGTCTTGTTGGTTATGTGCAATTCTCTCGTTTCTTTATACATCTGTTTAATTTTTCTCTCTATTTGAGAAGCAGAAACAGAAGTACTGGAAACATTTCTACAAAGGGATAAATTTTGCCTTTGCACTGAAATGTTTTGTTAAAAAAATTATGCTGTGCTGAATTACAGATATCTTTAAAACAGTAATGAAGAACTTTTTCTATACAGCATCATTTTTCTTGTAGAGAGGAATCTGGGTTTTATGTTTGTGCCTCAGATCTTAGTGTTCGAATTCAGCAAGGGATTTGCAGGAGCTGGGTGCAAAGAGAGCTGTAATGACTCTGCACTGACGGCATCCCTTGCAAAATGCAGAAGCTGTATTTTTCGATCACTCTATTTGGATGGTAGCTGAAGTTGGATGATAAAGTCTTACAGCCCTGGTTTGCTCTGGTCAGTTCACTCGAGCTTTGATTTCAGACAAGATAATTGCTTGACTCTGTTTCCCTTTGTCTCTTTGGTCCTGTGGTCCTCAGGAGAGCTGTGGGGTGGTTGGATGCTGTGATAACAGGAGTTTGCAACTGCTGAAGGGAGAGGGGTGCTCAGAAATTATTTGGTCCTTTTTTTTTTTTATTATTATTTCCTCTGGAAAAAAAAAAAAAGGAGAAGTTAGGGGAATTAAATATGTAGCACAGTGTTTATTTTCAACAATGAGACTCCTTTATGTGTTTCATTTTCCCCTGTGTTTGGATTGTTGTATCTAACTGTATCCCAGAGAAGGAAGTTCCCTAGAATTCCCATTTCTCAGTGTGCTGAGGACTTAGATTTGGAAAGAATTCTGTGAAGTACCACGGTGAAAAGCCAGTCTTATTATAAAGTCTAGCAGCTAAAAGGAAATACATAGAAAAAATAGCCTGATGTTTATCCCCAAGGTACATCTGTTTCTCAAACTTTCTCCTTCTCTTCTGGCTTGTTCTAGGTACCGCTGGCTGCCAAATAGGAGAGGAGGAGTGTCGGGATTTGGTGTCCCACCCGCTAGCATGAGAAGAGCTGCAGAAGATCAGCAGGGTGGTGGAAGACACAACTGGGGCCAAGGTTTCCGGCTAGGTGACCAGTGAAGTCCTCTTGCCCTTGGAAAAACAACAACTCTTTGGTTTTAATTGGACGTAGAACCAACCCTTCGGGGTGCAGAGCATGCTTAAGAACTGAGCTCTCTGTAGTACTGTTGGATTTCACTGATTAAAAGAATGTTTCTGGTTCAAGAGAGAATTTAAAACTCCAGAAGGGAAAAATGTAGGTCTTTCTCCAGGTTAGCCAGTAGTGTCCAATCTGATTCTGCCATTAAAAAAAGCCTTCTTTATACAGTATTTTCTGTCTGTTGCAATGGACATCCATTATGCTGTCCTGTTCCATGATGTGATGGAACAAACTAATGGTGTTCTCTCTCACCTGGTACGTTGAAACCTTGGTTGAACGTGGTAAGGTAGGAATCCAGTGTGAGGCAGATGGATCAAGCTAACCCGAAAGCTTAGGAAGCTGACTTTTTCCGTAGCTGTGCTTAAATCCCAGGATCTCTGGAAACATTATTTAAGTGATATCTCTCTGCTGTATTCATAAAGTGCAAATGTCTCATTTCCATTCTTAAACTGTGTTTTGAGGGGATATTTTTCTGGCTGTGCAGTGTATGTCCTGCCTGCTACAGCATGGGCTGGGCAAGACTAAGAAGGAGAGGGCTTTTATTTGAAATGGCAATAACAGATATTCACAGAATTGAAATCTCTGATCCCTTCATGGCATGTTACAAGGCTTGCTCTGTTTAAACTGAAGTTGTCTGGCTTGTCTTTTTTCCCCCGAGATCTGTAAATTCTTGATTTCAAGGTTTCTGTTTTGATTGCAAAGTTGGGTAGCACAAATACTACTTAAACTAGAAAATGTAACATATCATTGTGGTTAATATACGGAGTGCAGCATTATGTTTAACTGAATCTTCAACTCTCTCTTAAAAGCTTTAAGACATCAAAGAATCAAAGCTGAAAATAAACTTTTCCAGGGTCAAGATCCAATAGAACAGATTGCTTTGCTACAGGACTCTTTCATTGTCAAATAAGAAATTACATACACCATTTATCAGTATATGTACTTTTTGGGTAAAACTTTTTGACGTGAAAAAGGGAATGATTCTGTATAGTAGTTTTCCTTGTCCTGGGTCCCTGTGGGCAGAGCACAGGGTTAAGCCCCAGCAACCTGTTATGCTGGCTTCTTACTGACTCACCACATGGGCTTGAGTAAACTTCTTCCTTGTCTCATTTTTTCCAGCTGTAAGGAGGACTCGTGCAGGTCTCACAGCATTCATAAAAGGTATCTGTCCCCGACTCCCCTGTGTGAGAGCTGCTTCGCTTCACATAAATGACAACACTTTAGCTAGGAAAGTGATTACTCTAAGCTTAACCAAGGCTTCTAAGTTGGAATATAGTTACTCACTTCTTGGTTTATAGTTGGAAGAGCATCATCATCACTAGGATGAGATTCAAGTCTCTGAGTTTCCCTTTAGCCTTTGTCTGTCTCTTTACTGGGTAGGTAGGGCGTAGAAAGCTGTTCTGCCCCAATTTAGGTTTCTCAGGTATCTATAAGTAGGTGAACTGAATCTGGGCCAAAACATTTTTATAAGTACTTTGTTTCTTCACTGAACCTGGGTTCTGAAGGTTTAAAAACTTGTAAATACTATGTGATGTGAAACTAAGTGGAAAATAAGCAGTCAGACTGGAAGTTTTCAGCTGGTTTGCTTGGAAAAAAAAAAAATTGCATGTTCCATTTCTTCACTGCAACTCAATTTTGTTGATTCAGCTTGTGGAAAAATGTAGAAAACTGGTAACGATCATACTGTGTGCTTAAGTTTTACAGGAACTTGGAATTCAGAAATCGCCTGCCTTTTTTGTCTATTGAGTGATGAGTTTTAAAGATGCTCTTATCTCTTCCGTTGTATAAAATGGTAGGTAGAAGAGAGGACTGCAGTGTTCTAAATACTAGTGTGTCATTGACCGACAGCTGTTATTGGATGCTGATTTGAACAGTCTGAGAACCATCATTTCTACAGGAGTCATGATGCAGCTGGTCTCTTTAGTCATAGTAATATCACTGTCTCCAAGGCATTTGTCTTCATTTTGAGTCAGGACCTAAGAATTAAGTGAAGATGCAATAGTTTGTGACTTGGCTAAAACCCTGGAACGCTCAAATTGCAGAACATCTTTGTACAGAATGCCAGAAGGAAGGCACGAGCGGGAGGAAGCACAGCAAAAGTCACTGTCCTGGCCCAGTGCACTGCGCTGGGTCTTGCTTTCTGGTACATTCTCCTTCTCTAAAGAGGAAAAGGTTTGCAAAGAAAACAGACTTCTGATAAGTCTTGATTAGCTTTTGAGCTCCTTCAGGTAAATTTACATTGGTTTATGGAAAATTCGCTTCAGAATTCCATGTTACGAGCTTAGTTTGTTCATTACTCACTTGCCACTTAACCTGAAGCACTGTTTGTCCTCCAGCATACAGTGACAATGACAGTCTCTTGTTAAATGAGTACCTCCTTTCTTATTTTGTACAGGTAATTTCCCTTTTTGTAATCAATTTTTGTTGGCAAAGTTTTAAATTAAAGTTTTAATCTCTGTTACTGTCTCTGTTTTGCTAAATCTTATTTTAGCTCAAGGCAAGCCTTGTGATCTGCACGTCTCTGAGGACTCTCTGACAGTTCACTGTGACACCACCTCCTGCTGTTGATAAAAGTACTCAAGAAAGTGACCTGCTTTTGGGTGGGCGTCTTGTCTTCTCTGATCGGTTGCAAAACCATAAAGGCATTTTCTTTGTCTTTGTTTATCACCACGAGTTTCTACAGTCTGTGTCCTTCCCGGGTTATTACCATTTTACAGCTTTTTTTTTTTTGTATACTTGATTATTCATCCTTTATTGTCCTCTGGGAGGAAGTAACCTTTCTACTGACCCTCAAACTTTGTGAGATTGATAGAGATCACCGCTTCTTTCAGGGGTAAGGTTGATATTCTGCGATACCCTCTCTGTGTCCAGCCAGATGTGTACAGCTGCCAGAAATCACTTTGAGGGTTTTACTTCAGATGATTTGGAGACACATTGAACATCCTCAGAATGACTCTTCTGGTCCTCATTGTTCATCTGACTGCACTTTTCCTCTTTGTTATTACCATAAAGGCACCAAAGAAGATCGCAGAGTTGGTACGTGAGGCACTCCGTGAATTTGTTGTGCTCCTGGAACTGGAAAGTCTTGGTCTGTACTAAATACACCAGAGACAATAGCATGGCAAGTGTGTGCCTTTCCATTTTGCTCCAGCTGCATAAAGAGTCATCGAAAGAGCCAGGAATATGAAATCAAATGCTGATGAAGTGCTTCATTCCTATCGCTTTGTCCTGGTGACAGCTCCTCTCTCAACACCACTCGGTAATGTGGTATTGCCAGTGACTTCATGAAGAACTGGACCAGTTGCTTTGTTCTGTCGTCTAATGGTTGCATTAGGAGAACTGAGTGGCTTTAATTTTCAGAACAGCATGTTGTTTGCAATACAAGATCCTTTCTGTGTTTAGATATCGCTCTGTACCTTATCAGGGAGGCCTTGATGGTTAAGGTGTAAGCTGGAGAGATATGTACTAATTTCCAGTCTGAAGCTTCTGATATAACAAGTCACCTAATGGCTTTGTAATCCTGCTCTGAATCCATAAAACAAAGATGATTCATATTCTCCCTTGTTCTGTGCTAGGCTTAGGATGATGGATCAATTTGTACTTACTGTAGTATGGCAGAGCACTGATTTTGGTGAAGATGTCCTTAGCATTGACATCACCCATGGTAGTAAATGGCTTTCCTTGTTTTGTGTGTCCCTAGATTCTTATTTTGCCAGGGATGACAGTAACAGTGTGATTTGAAATTCAGAATTGAGTCTGTTGTCAAGGTTTCATTAATTTAAGTTAAATGTGGAATAGCTGCATATTAAGCAGAAGTACTTACATCTAAAAGGTGATGATGTGCTGTTTTTTAGGATTGAAAAGATGAAAAGACTTCAGCTGCTTGTGTTTTTTCAAGCACATTTTTTGGTGATGACAGGAGTTCTGTTCACAGCAGTGGCTCATGCTTTTATCATCTGGAACATGATCTAGGAGGAGTGATTACACCACTCGTGAGCAAAAGTTGCATGAAAAGAGCTGTAACTGTGGGATGCCAGCAGGGCCTCTTCAGAATCTTGTT
>VXBJ01005094.1:262896-293397 GCA_013400055.1 Nycticryphes semicollaris
GAGGGGGAGGGGGAAAGTGATGATAAAACCTTAATTCTGATGCTTGGAGGTGGTCTGGTTTTTTGTTTTGTTCCCCTCCCCCAGAGGACAAAGCCCTTACAAAATGCCATTAGAACTCAAATCAGCTTCTAAGGCGAAATTTCTCAGGACTACTACCCAGCCATAAGCCTCCTATGATGAAGATTGTGGCAGCTGGAAACCAAAACCACTACAAGCAGCGTCCTTGCACCTGAACGTTTACATTTGTTTCTTGAAAGGGATGGTGTGTACTTAGTCCCTGGGCTGGCCATGGATTGAAGGACAGCAGGTGGATCCCTGTATTAATGGTTTTATGGATTTATTGTAACCGGAGGTGTGAGGGTGCTGCCTGCACCAACCCTTGGGCT
Source organism: Nycticryphes semicollaris (assembly GCA_013400055.1). Classification (NCBI taxonomy): domain Eukaryota; kingdom Metazoa; phylum Chordata; class Aves; order Charadriiformes; family Rostratulidae; genus Nycticryphes; species Nycticryphes semicollaris. The sequence goes on from VXBJ01005094.1 coordinate 263,283, forward strand.
TGCCAAGCTGCCTGGTAAATCTCTTCACACTACAGAGTTCACGTCAGCTTGTGGTAACTAGTTAAATGTACAAAGTTTTTTTTGCAGTAATGTTTCTCTGTTGTTAACCTGAACAGACCCCTCAGCCTGTTCTAAAATCAAAACACCCTCATGTACTCTGCTATGACACTCTCAGTCATGTGGTTGAGTTTTAGGCAGTCCGGCAAGGAGCAGGGAGTTGCACTTGATCATCACCATTGGGTCCCTTCCAACTTGAGATACACTGTGATACTCCAACTGGAAAGGCTTTTTGTAGCACTTGTCTTCATTAAGACTTACTTGGCTGGCACCGCTCAGCGTTGGTGCTGTGAAAACTCTACTAAGCAACTGGGTTGAAAGCTCACTTTGCAGTCATAAAAGGGGAGAAGATTAAGGGGTCTTTCTGTTGCCCATCCATCCCTGTGCATTGGGTTTTTTCCTCTTGGATTTAGGCTGAAGGGGCTGTTGTCTTCTCGCAGTCTGTGCAGTGCCCCTCCTGCGTAGGGCCCTTCCTGTAAGTGGGAGAGGGTCTCAGAGCAGTGCAGCCCAAACTGGTTAGGTTGCCCGATGCTCACACTCAAGCAGTGGTGTGTGCTGATAGCCCCAGGCTGTGGGAAATGTATATTGTGACAGAAGCATGCAGCTCAGGTTATGTCATTGCTGCTTGTTTTTAAATGAAAACACTGTATGTTTGTGGGTATGTGCTGTACAGAAGCATAAGGCAGTGATTTTTGGAATAAAAAAAAAATAATTAAGGAAGGCATTCTACAGTCCTGAGAAATTGGTTTTTAACTGGGCTTGAGAATTTGGAAAAAGGATTGTATTCACTGTCTGATCAAAGAATGTTTTTCAAAGTGCCTTTTCCCCAACGTGGGCTCAGAAGTGGCAATCTCTGCTCAGGCAGCAAAGAGAAGCAACGCCCGTCTCTGTCCTCGTCTCTTGAATCCTCAGCCCCGCAGCGGGGGGTGAGTCGAGACACTATTTAGTATTTGTACTTGCAGCTGGACTCAGCCTTTCATGAGGAGGAAGCCTTGAGAACGTGCCTGTAACGCTGCTTCACCCGTCTTTTTGAGCAGTTGTTTGTTCTTTGTTGTGAATCTTATCCCTGTTGTGAATTATTTAAGCAATTGCAAAAACAACAAAAAAAGGGGCAATGTGTGTGCCGTGGGCATTGGCCATGCTTGCTTTAGGGGCCCAGGCTGAGGAGGTAACTATAGCTGATATTAATATGTCAGTATTTTCACTCAGGAGCTTTTATGTACAGATTCGTTTTCTTAAAAGCTGATTCAAAGCCCAGATGATGGAGGGTTTGGGTTTTTTAATGTATAAAGGCGTAGGAGAGTTAGTCTTGTCCTGTTCCCTGTTCTGCCTCGCCCTTCTTCCCCAAGGTATGTAATTTAAGATGAAAATCCAATTAATGTTGACAGCAAAGATTCTGGGGCAGCATCAACAAACTCGAACATCCTGAATCTTTATGCAACTGTTGGCACAAAGAGCTGCTATTGTTCTTTCAGCCCTTGTGTAAATTCAGAAATGAGATTAAATCTTGCAGGAATTCAGATTCTTAGAAGATCCTGGAAAAGATCTACAAGCAGGACAAGAATTTTGAAAGAGTTCAAGCTTTTGCTGAAATAAAATTCAAGAAGTGCTCTGGATTGTGCATTATAGTGATATTTACTGCTTTTCTATTCTACAGCTCTGTCTTGGCAATATTTCAACAGAAGTGCAGCCGTCATTTGTTCACAGGGAAAGATGTGCTTCTCTGTAGGTGTATTAAGGTCTGATTTGGCTTTCGTAGTCCAAGGTGCACCTAGCCAGGGCAGGGGCTCTCCAGGGAGACCAGCACACCTAAACACACCAAGAACTGTCTGTGGGAACTGAGTTAAGAGGAAGGAGAGGAGCATCAGGCGTGACCTGACAGTTGGCTTTGTCTGTTTGACTTTCCTTAGTAGTTCGTGTTGAGCTGGTGGAGTTGCACAATCCAGAAGGCTGCAGGATAGATGAGGATGAAGAAGTGGTCGGATTGTTTTGTAGCAGCCCTGGTTTGGCAGCTCTTGGGTACAGCCTTCCCCAGAGAGTTTCAGGGAAGGCTCCTGGGATGTCAGGTGCTGCTCCTGAGGCTGGAGAGGGGAGCAGCTCATAATATGAATTATGAGCTGGTGTGTGTGGAGGGAAGGTTCCCAGCTGGAGAGGAGATTTGCCTGTCGTTGTGGTGTGTGCTGGTTTCACTGGAATCGTATCAGAAAGAAATTGTGTGTGTGACAGAGGTGGTTTTGACAATACAAGAATATTTCATTTAGATGATACTGAAGAGGATGAAATGCTTCAGGTTTTTATTTCTAGAATGACTTTTCAGTTAAGTTAGAAGTTACGGGTTTTCTGTTTGCTTTTAGAGCTCAGATCAACCCTCTACTTTGAAATCAGATCCTACTATTTTGACGGTGGCAAAACACTTCTGCAGCCTTTGTTTCCAGAAGCGGTGTGATCGTGGCTTGTCTTTGCAATAAGCCCAAAAATAATAGATTTGTGACTCTTGCCTGAGACAGGATTACCATGTTGGAAAAAGGTCTAACTTGGGTTATTGTCAACAGGCTTCAACCTCCTCTGTAAGCAGGGAGTATATGAGGAGGTTTAAGAACCTATAGTTTCTGGGTGGAGAATTTATGCATTCCAGGGGAGTGCACACCTGCTGCTCCCATTAGGGTCGTTACAATCCTATTTTTAGTTTCCCTGTATACAGTATTATTTCACTTGACTTTCTTTTCCCTCTTTTCGATTTGAAACTGCACACAGAGAATTAGGGCCAAGTTTAATGTTTCACAATAGCACAGGAGGAAGAAGAGGGATATGCTCAGCTCTGCTGCATCATACCTGCCCCCTCTGCCTGTGTTCTGCAGAGGCAGGGAAGACTTACAGGGATCATCAGATGCACCTGCAAAATGTAAATCCTCATCACTTTAGAAAGCCTGGGCAGGCTGTAACAGGGATTCTTCATCCATTTTCTGCCGTGACAGCCATCGTATATAAAGAAGAGCTCCAAACTGTTTTCAGAAGTTGAGTCTTGATACTTAAAATCATGTGCCCAGTAGCAATATCTGTTTTATAGCAATTTATAATCTTGCTTCCTCTGTTGGCTGTCATGCAGGCAGTAAATTACCAATATATCACTGGTTTATTTTTTTTTCTCTCCCCCGTAGGTGATAACCAGTTTAATACCTCTTCTTTTGTTTACATCCGTCTCTGTTTTCCAGATATCAGCTAGGTGTTTTCCCAGATGGTCTAATGAATGTAACTAATTAAACTCAGAGTAATTGTCCTCAAATTCCATACATGCTTTTGAAGCCTGCTGCTGCTGCTATGTCAGAAGAAGAGCTTTTGTGCTTTCAGTCTTGCTCATATTTTTTTCCTAGCTGTGTTAACTGTCTAAATAAATTCTCCAAACCTTCTTCGTGTATCTGTTCCACACAGCCACCCCGTGAAGATGTGTTTAGGCTGTTTTGGGAGCAGAGGTCAGGGTGAAGGCCCATGGCAATGGTGTGTCATTGCAGACATACTGCTCTTCCCATGGGATGAGGGGATGCTATCATTAACCAGTGAGCTCCACCTGCTTCTGGACTGGCACTGGGAGTCGCAGTAGGCTGTGTAGTTCTTGCATGGATGATTGCCTTCATAAGAGATGGATTTTTGGGGTTCACTTTAAGAAACATCTTTTTTCCTCTCTAACAATGTGCCGCTTCCATTGCCTACATTTCAAATAATGGATTTCAATTTCAAATAATGGATTTCAAATAATGGATTCTTTTTTATAATACGTTTTTGGGGGTTTTTTTTGTGTTTGGTTTTTTTTTTAAGAAGAGGAAACAAGAGCAGTTGATGGCATTTAACCTTCCTGGGCAAGGTGGTAGTAGCATTGAAGGGAAAAAAATCCTGTCAGAGGTGTATGTGGCGTGGTTACACTGTGCTTGAAGGTCTAGTAAATCTCTAAGACGTGTATCAGTCTAATTTTGTGAAAGCAGACAGATAACAGTAGGCCCTAGAGCTGTATGATTTGGTTGAGTAGGTAGGTGGATGGGGGATGTTTTATCTGGATGCAATCCCTGTGCTGAAGGATTTCTGATAGCTCTGCAGCTGCTATTAGAGCACAGCTCACGGGGACCACGTAATTACTGTATAATTTAATGCCAATACAAACAAGGTAAGCTGATGCGTTCGCTCTCCCTATAGAAATGCTTTGTCCTCTAAATCTGCTTTTGCCAGTTCCTCAAAGTCATCCTGCAGCTTCCTGTGTCCCCTTGTGCATCTTAAATGCGCTCACTAACTTCCTAGGCTGGCGCTGGCGGGGTGGCACGCTCTGCAGAGCTGCTCTCTGAAGCCGAAAGCAATGCAATCCTGAGGAAATCCTGCTGAGTAAGGAGAGTTTCTGTTAATGTGTAATCGAGTCGTGATAAGAGCAGCTAATAAAGATAAGGTTCCCAACAAGTGGCACGGGACAATGAGCAGGGAAATGGAGTATGGAAAACTTTGTGATTAATCATGACCCCCGGCTTTATTGTTCAAAGAAAAAAAAAAAAACCAAAACCAAACCACCCTGAAGAGGATGCATGGGCATGTTACTGGAGGGGAGAGAGAGCAGGAGGAACCTAGGGAAAAGAACAGCAGGAAAGCGATTGTAGCTCTGTGACCATGAAGGTGGCACCTTGACCTGGTGGAAGGTTATCTAAGAATAGGTCAGTCTTGATGCCTCCATAGCTGAAAGGCCAGAGGGAATTAAATCCTGCTCCTGGGGTTGGGTTTGGTTTTGATGTATGGAAATGGGCTTGTACCTGCTGTCTGTGGGTGAATTGTTGGAAAGCAAGGTGCTTAGGCAGTGGAGGAGCTCAGGAGAAGCACCCTGGCCTGGAAGAGCCCCTTGGCAGTGGCTGGAGGAGCAGGATAGGGCTATGTGAATCGCTCCAGTTGAAGTGAGGGGCAGGACAGCACACCCCATCTCCTTGGTATCTGATGATCTTTAACATTTCCACCACCAAGGTCACTCATGCTGGATACATACCGCTCCTATTTTTTTTTTTTTTTTGACCCAAGCTACATTCACCTGTGGGCCAGACCAGTAGGGCCAGCACTCCCAATTCACTCACTATCTGGCCTATAAACCTTAACCTTTTCCCCTTTCAGAGGAGTATCTTTAAATTGCCAGCTGTGATGATAAAGTACATGGTGAATGGTAAAACTTATTTACCTGTGGATGTTCCTTGCTGGGCAGGGAGCAATGGTAAGCTGTATGTTGCTATTATGGTTTGAGGAACCCACAACAATTTATTGTTGTTCAGACAATTATTCTACCGCTACCACCCTATGACCCCTCCCTGCCTGGGAAGGGCAATCAGGGAAAAACCAAGGAAACCCGAGGGTTGAAATATAAACAGAGTTAATAGAATAAGATTAGATAATTAGCATTAATAACACTAAGGAACCAATACTGATCATGATACTAATACAAAATATACAGGGTTATACTCAGTGCATTCTCTCAGCAGGAAGCTGTGTGCTCCCAGGGGGGACAGCCAGTGTCAGGATTTGGGAAGAAGAGAAGGGCTCAGGGGTCCAGCACCAAGGCAAGAAGTTCTTGGGACAACAGACACCAAAGAAGAGGGAGAATTTCTCAGCAAACGTGCTAATTTATATTCAATGTGATGTTTGTGGTATGAAATAATTCTGTTGGGCAGCTTGGGTCAAGTGCCTGGGTCTTGCTTCTCCTCATCCCTACACCTGGCAAGGCTCAAAACCACCAAGACCTTGAAACCCACGTAGCCTAACTGGCTATAAAGTAAACGTTTTCACAAAATCAGACACTGGAGTCTTAAAAAGTGCAGTGTTCTCAGGCATTGGAAGAGAAACTATTGTCTCTCAAATCAGTTGTCACCCAAATGAGGGCAACTCTGTGGACTAGCATTTATTTCCAACTATGCCACTGTGTGTCAGGCTTCAGCTTTGCCATGTGTTTGCCAGCAAACAGCCACTGCCTGGTACCGCAACCCCAGTAAAGAGCTGGTGAACACAGGGGCAGGAGGGGACAAGACTGGCAGAAGGAATTATATCCCTGTCCTCATCTGCGAGCCCTCTGTCTGAATGGCAGCAACAGAGAGGATGTGGCCGGCCGTATTTTCTTTTTCTTTTTTTTTTTTTTCTTTTTTCATTCTCCACCCTTTTATATCTGTTTTGAAACTCAAATCGTGATGGTTTTAAGAAGCTAGTTGTCTGGACTGTATTTGAAGCATTGAGCTAGTGTTGAACAAGTGTCAATTAAGAGATTGCTATCTGCACGTGATAATTCAGGAAGAACATAATTTCAAAGAAGTGCTGATCTTTTTTGTCTCTGGGTTTGTTTCTTGACTTGCTTATGTTCTGGTGGCTGTGGTTCAGGGGTAGCAAATTAAAATTAGCGATGTGAGGCATGCAAACAGGGCAGCTGTAGCTCAAATCAAGAATGGATGGTAAAAGTCTGGTAAGATCTGAGTAGCTCTTATATTTAATCTTGGGCTCCTTACATTAAAAAAAAATACTTAGATGATGAATTGAAACTTCAGTGTACAGGATGCTGAGGAGACACTGATTCTTTTGGCTCTCCCACCAGAGAACTGGGATGAGGCTCCCTGAGTATTGCCAAAAGAGTCTGTTAACAACAGGCCAGCAGGAGCTGTCATGTAGAAACTGCCCCATGCCTGTGTCCTTCAGTTCTTCTGCAACTATTTAGGTAAGTCAGCAGCTTTTGCCAAAAAATTGGGATTGAGAGTAGAGCTAGGAGTTACGACTCTGGCAGGCTGAGACTGCAGATGGCTACAAATGGCTCTGGGAGAGGTGGGAATTGCTCTTTTTCAGAAGGGGTGTCAACATTATGGTGAAAATTTAAACAATGATTTTTTTTTTTAAATTATTATTATTATTTTTTTTTTTTTGCTTGCTGAAGGTCAGTGCAGCATCATCTGCAGTTACCCGCAATTGGTGGGTGGTGCTTTTACTGACTGAAACCATTTCTCTCCTGCCAAGGGCCACCTGGAAGTTATTTGTGAGCAGAGGAGGAAAGCTTCAGCAACCTGTATGACTGCATTTCCCAAGTCACTTATATCTAAAAAAAATAATAAACCCCCCATATGTATGTCTCCTAAATGAATAGCAAGAAGAAAACAATTCAGCCCCCTGAATGGCCAAGCACATCGTCAATAAGCCCGTTCTGAGGCACAACTTGCTGCTGCCCAGCTGAGGACAAAGCACTGAAGACATCCTTCAGTGCCGCCACCCTGCCGCCTGTTTGCTCAAAGAGTTCATCTTTCTTTGGATGCTGAAATGCCCTTGAAAGCAAAAACCCCAGGGAGGGAGGTGGTTTGAACATAAATTTGTGTTTGGCAAACCCCGGTCTGTGCTTCAGGGCTGTGATGTACTGTGGCAACACCAGCCGGCACCTCGGGATGGCACTTAATGCAATTCCACCATGGCCCTTCGTGCCCAGTGCTGGTGCTTGGTCCAGTGTCCTTCCCTCAGATGACATAAAATTGGTGTCTCTGTGTCCAAAATGAGACTGGTGCTGCCCAGCTTTAAGCATAGGCCAAGTGTGAAGAAAACAAACCAAAAACTCAGCGGCCTCCTGTGCTTTAAACGGGCAAAATTCCTGTGCCCGAGGACAAAATCACACTCTTTGGATAAGCGCTTATCATTCTTGAAGCTGGCACAGCAGAGCTGAGCAGCCCATGCTTCAAAAAGCAAAGTAATTAATTCTCCTTGCTCCCAGCCGCAGCAGTCTCTGTTGTGCAATGCTGCTCCACAACCAGCCATGGAGAAACTTTCTTTCCAGTCAAAAGAAGTATTCGTTTTTTTTTTTGCTGTGGCACAGCAGGGTTGGTCTTCCTTTAAATATTGCTGGAGACAATGTCTGCCTTGCCTTTCTATGACCTTCAGCGTGTGGCTTCGTGTTAAAATTTCCATCCCCCTGCATTCAAGCGCTGGCATTAAAAAGAAAAAAAAAAAGAAAAAAAGATTAAAATTCCTTTTGTTTAAATCCCTAACAGGGAGCCTTAGAGCATGCTGCCCTTCAGAGGTGGGGTTAGGGCTTGGCTCGTGCTCCTGGCTCTGGAGTCTTCACCTGGGCTCTATTGGTGTTGGGGAGAGGGGGTCAAGCTCACAGGCCTCCCAACCTAACCCAGGTGCTCTTTGCCAACAGTTTGCCCGGTTGGAAACTGGTGTTAGCTGGATCTGGGCTGGAGATCAGATTTGGCGCTATGCTTCCCAGTCTGGGGTACTTCTGCTCGCCTGCTGTATAATGGGGCTAATGGTGCCACAACTGCTGGCATCTGATTTCTCTCACAGCTGCTCCAGGTGTGTCCCCTCACTCTCAGCACGGGCAGTGCCTACCTCTCTATCTCCAAATGTGTCCCAAGTAATAATAATAATAGAATCATAGAATTATTCAGGTTGGAAGAGACCCTTGGGATCATTGAGTCCAACCATCAGCCCTACTCTACAAATTCCTCCCCTACACCATATCCCCCAACACCACATCTAAATGACTCTTAAATACATTCAGGGATGGGGAATCAACCACCTCCCTGGGCAGCCTATTCCAATGTCTGACCACCCTTTCTGTGAAAAATTCTTTCCTAATGTTCAGCCTAAACCTACCCTGTTGTAGCTTGAGGCCATTCCCTCTTGCTCTATCACTAATTACCTGTGAGAAGAGCCCAGCACCAACCTCTCTACAATGCCCTTTCAAGTAGTTGTAGAGAGCAATGACGTCTTCCCTTGGCCTCCTCTTCCTCAAACTAAACAGTCCCAATTCCTTCAATCACTCTTCATAAGATTTATTCTCCAGGCCCCTCACCAGCTTTGTTGCCCCCCTCTGCACTCGCTCCAGCACCTCGACATCTCTCTTGTGTTGAGGTGCCCAGAACTGAACACACTAAAATAATGACATCAGTTGATTAAATTTAGTGCCAATTTGAATTCCTGGCTGCAGGGAGCTTCCTGGACTTTCAAGGCCATCTCCCCTGCTCAGCATCCTCCCTTCACCTGGGGTGGGGGTCGGGTGGGGGATGCAGCCCTGCAGGTGGGGCTCAAAGATTGATGCTATAGACACCCCAAATGAAGGTAAATGTTCAGAAATACCCAGGAGCAGAGTTGTAGACAACAGACCTTCAGAAAGGAGCTAAAGAAGGCTGAATTTTTGTGGAAACCCTGGCTGCAGTGAAGAGATTTAGTGGTTGGGGGATAAGCCATGATGCTGCTGTTTAAGGGGTGCATTTGGGAGGGCAGGGAGGCAGGAGGCAAAGTCAGCTGTTTCCACCTCACCAGAGAACTGCATCATCCTTCATCAGCATTAGCCAATGGCACCAGTGCCGAGATGAGAGGGACTGCAGGCTTAGAGGATGACAAAAAAGCAAAAACCATCAGATTCGAACATTTAGGAACAGGTGTATTTTAAATACTACTGTGTGGCAAAATGCCTTTTGGTGTTAGTGACTTCATGTGAGTGGTTCAGGGAGGCCAAAGAGGTTGAACGGCTCCATGGCTCTCAAGCTGAGGAGATAGCGATGATCTTAATAGCGAGAGGGATTTAATTGCAAATGCATGCTAATGTGTTATCACAGAATCACAGAATGTCAGGGATTGGAAGGGACCTTGAAAGATCATCTAGTCCAATCCCCCTGCCAGAGCAGGAACACCTAGATCAGGTCACACAGGAACGCCTCCAGGCAGGTTTGAATGTTTCCAGAGAAGGAGACTCCACAACCTCTCTGGGCAGCCCCTTCCAGGGTTCTGTCACCCTCACTGTGAAGAAGTTTTTCCTCATATTCAAGTGGAACNCCTCTCTCAACCTACTAACCACCCCTCTTCTAATAAACCCCAGGATGCCATTAGTCTTCTTGGCTACAAGGGCACAGTGCTGGCTCATGGTCATCCTGCTGTCTACTAGGACCCCCAGGTCCCTTTCCCCTACAGGTCAGTTCCCAACCTATACTGGTACCTGGTTATTAAAGCACCCCAGAGTATGCCATCGGCTCCTGCTTTAAAGGGAGGAGAAATTCCTCCTCCATGGGAATAAAAGAGCAGCTGAATTGGGGGGGAGCACCCTGCACCTCCTGCAGGGGCCCCCAAAACATGGAAATGAGCGACAGGGAAGATGTTTTGGGAGAGACTTAAAGGTGGAGGGAATTAAGGCAGGAAAGGTGAAAGCTTTGCCCAGAGAGCTGTGCCGGGGAACAGGGGTGTCCTGGTGGGATTGCGTGGAATGCAGGTCCCTGAGGAGCCAGAGTCCCGGTTCACTCCTTCCTGCCCTTGTGTCTTTGCCTCTTGGAAAGGGAAAGGCTTTGGGTGAAAGAATAAGAAATGCCAACCAAATGGCAATGATTTGATACAAATATAAACTGAAGCTTCCTTGCTGAGGAGTCAAGGCGAGGCCAAGCTGAACTCCAGCTCTTGACTTTACTCTGTGGTCTTGTGAATAACTACATACACCTCAGAGTTTCTCTGTCCATAAACTCAGGTTAATGGTATCTCATAGATGTGCTGGAAACCCAATGATTTCTTAGATTAAGATTGCTGCATGTTAAATTTTCCATGATGTATCACACTGGAATGATTAGGCTTTAAGACAGAGGAAAAAGAAGAGCAAGGAGAGAGTGAGTTTGTGTGCTGATGAAGTTTCTTAGATCTCTCATTTACTGTGCTTGAGCCAATTTACAGGCTGTGTGGTTTTCACAGTACACTTATGTTATGAGAATTGCAATATAATTAGAACTACCAGCTTGGAGCATCAAGTCTGATGGAAATAAGAAAACAATGGAAAAACCCTGCTTTTGCTTACTGGGCTCAAGATGTGTGCAGTGTGATTAGGTCTGACAATTACCCGGTCACTCGGCTTGTACCTTCATCCTTGCTAGAGCTTGCAATAATCTGATTGCAATATGGTTCAACTGTGTAACACTCGGGTTTTATGCTGCTTTTTCATTTCTTCACTGCATATCTCACATTCTCTTGCTATCCATACATTCCCTTTTCCTGCTGTACTATAAATATTTTTGGAATTATGCTCAAGAGTGCCAGGCCCCCTTCATAACTGCTTTCCATTAGTTGCTGATCACGTGAGCACAGATGTCCTCCCTTCTGCTGATCTAAATGGTCTCGGGTCTCTATTTTTTCCCAGGAGATGATTAAAAAAGTTCCTTCCCATCACTGGTGTGTTCTTTCCTTGCTATCAGGATGCCAGATGGACTTCCTATGATGTTGCCCTATGTGCCTTTGAAATTAATTCTTTTTTCCCTTTCTGTAAGGCAGTAAGATTTCAGGATGTGTCTTTTTGCTAACAAGATTGGAGGGCTACAAGATGATGGCAGGGAAACTTTCAGTGGTTAAATTACTGCTAATGGTGACTATAATGCATAAATACTACTTATCTTTGTTACTGGTTTGTCCATGTATTTCCCTAGATTCCATTATCACCATCTAATTATTGTTATGCACCAGTACAGGATGGGGGCAGACCTGCTGGAGAGCAACTCTGTGGAAAAAGATCTGGAAGTCATGGTGGACAACAGGATGACCGTAAGACAGCAAGGTGCCCTTGTGGCCAAGAAGGCCAAAGGCATTCTGGGGTGCATCAAGAACTGTGGCCAGCAGGTCGAGGGAGTTTATCTTGCCCCTCTACTCTGCCCTGGTGAGGCCCCATCTGGAATACTGTGTCCAGTTCTAGGCTCCCCAGTTCAGTAAGGACAGGGAACTGCTGGAGAGGGTACAGCAGACCACAAAGATGATTAGGGGCCTGGAGCATCTCTCTTATGAGGAAAAGGTGAGAGATTAGGGTCTTTTTAGTCTGGAGAAGAGAAGTCTTGGGGGGATGTGTGTGTGCGTGAACTGATCAATGCTTATAAATACTTAAAGAGTGGGTGTAAGAGGATGTAAGAGGATGTAACTGGTTTTTTTCAGTGGTGCCCAGTTGAGAGGACCAGAGGTAACAGGCACAAACTTGAACATAGGAAGTTCCATCTAAACATGAGGAAGAGCATCTTTACTTTGAGCACTGGAACAGGCTGCCCAGAGAGGTGGTGGAATCGCTGTCTCTGGAGATGTTCTCTACCTGCCTGGCCATGCTCCTGTGCTACCTGCTCTAGGTGGACCTTCTTTGGCAGCGGGGTTGGACTAGATGATCTCCAGAGGTCCCTTCCAACACCACATCATCCTGTGATCATTATGCTTATAATCACTCAGATTTCTTGCATAACCCAGCACCTGCCCCCAGCCTGTGATGGTCCATGTAGTAGTTGGACACCCCTTCTCCCTTCTTCTGAGAGTGATCCCTGCAATTGCTGGGCTTCACCCTGCAGATGCAGACTGCTTGCACAGCCACTGGCTGAATTTCTAAGTAAAAGTGATGCATGAAATGAAATTCCCTAAGGTCAATATCCAAGATTTGGGGTTAGAAAGGGTGCCACTGCAGTGATAAGGCTGAAAAACAAGGAGCTTTTTTTTTTTTTTTTTTCTTTAAAAAAGAAAAAAAAAATAGATTTGTAGGAAATGAATTATCTAGACTGCAGAGAGGTTTGTACATGCTGAAGTTTCTACTCCAAAACTTCCCAGGGTCAGGCTGGATGGGCCTTTGAGCAACATGACCTAGGCAAAGATGTCTCTGCCCGTGGCAGGAGGGTTTTAGATGACATGATCTTTCAAAGTTCCTTCTGCCCCAAACCATTCTATGATGCTGTTATTCTCTGATGTCTGAGTGGTTTCTCACCATGATCACATTTAATAAAGCTTCTGTCTGACTGATTCTAAACTGTACTGGTGTTACTGGGACTTGGAGTACCCAGCTCTCTGACAGCAGTAAGGAGTTAATGGCAACTCATTTACTGAGCAGTATCTTACGGACCAGGCAGGAGAAGTAAAGTGTATATATAATGAAAGCCCATCATCTTGTCAGCATACAAGCAGACTAAATTAAAAAAGCAGAGGTCACCTAATTCAACTTGCTCCTGGCTTCTAAGTGATGTATTTTTTTCAACAAACCACATTAAAAAAACAAAAGCAGCATTGCAAGAGTGCAAAAATAAGTTTTTTTAATTTTTTTTTTGTTGTTAACTAGATTTCTTCTGATTAGAACATTTCAGGAGACATGGATTAAAACACATTGTGAAAGATGTGATCCTGCCCAGGAGAGGCTGTCCCAAGCCATCTCTTCACTGTGGGCCTTCACCTGGCCCCTGCTGCCAACCATGCACCGTGGTGCAACCACCAGGCTCCTGCCCCGGGAGTCAAGGAACGGCGGTGTCGGCAGCCTGTTCTCATCCCTGTGCAGCCAAACCCCATGGCCCAGGGTGTCCTGAATGGCCGCCGCAGACAAACAATGTCCTGATTGTGCCTCCCCTCTTGGACTCTCCGAGAAATGCAGTCGCTGCGTCGGTATTAATTAAAAACAAAGCCTGCTTGCAATGCCCAGTTTGTGAACCTGTTCCAGCAGCCACACTGAAGCAATCTTTGTGGGGACCTGCACCGATTCAAGCTTAAAAAGCAAGGGGCCACCGGATCGGCTTTCCCCAATGAAAACTGGTGTCTGAAGGTTTGGTATCACACCACAACCCGCCTGCACAAACCTGCCCGATGCTGCCGGGGCTGGCAACGGCCACACCGATTCTTTTCCAGCCCGTTTGTTTGCTGTGGGAGAGCTTCAGCTTCATTATCTGCGCCGATGACAGGCTCCGAGGCCGCTGCCATTGTTGTATTTGAATTGCAGAGATCTTAAAGCACCCCAGTCCCAGCCCCTGATCCCACCGCACCGCATCTGGGGCTGTGCAAATACAGAAAACCCAGGTGGGTCTTGTTCTTCTGAAAACCTCCTGCTGAGCCACCGGGGAGCGGTGCTGGTGAAGCGAAATAGGTCAGTGCTCCAGACACACAGACGTATGCGCACATCAGACAGGAGGGACACACACTGGAATATTAAGCCGCCAAGTGGCTGTTAAAAACTGTGCACAAGGGCAATTAAAATATTAGCATCCTTTCATGTAAGCAAAGCAGACAGAAGAGGCAATTAGTTTCAGTTAGAACTTCGGAGTCCTGGAGGAGAGTCCTTGGAGGCATTTTCTTTTTGGCCACCTGATGCTTGCATCCATCAATCTGAGAACCTGCGGGGGGGGTAGGGATGAGACAGTGCAGGTACCCGCAGGAGCAATGCACAGCACCACGTGTGATGGGACACACGCACACACACCGTCCGGCTGCCTCTGCCCCTGGAGGAGCTGAGGTTGCCTCCCCACGTCTTGCCCTTGGCCTGTGACACACCAGTGCTCACCACCACCCACTGCAAACCTCCCTCAGCGCTTAAAAACATTGTGCTGATGATTAACAAAAATCATTCCATACGAGTGAGTCACGGGGACAGCTTCATTTGTTCATTCAGGTTGTGACTGCAACTAAAGTGAAGGTGCCTCCTAAATCCCCGTTCCCAGGTGGTATACAACTCCCTCGCTCAGGGACGAGCCATCCAACACCAGGGAAATAAACATCAGTACTTCAGCAAGTTCATCGTAATCTGGTTAGTGTTTGCCAAGATGATTACTGTAGAACCAGTTAAAATCCTAACTGCAGCTCTAAAGACACTGAGCTCTTGTGCACCAAGGAGAGCTGGTGAGGACTGAGTTTGGGTTTGGAATAAATGGAATAAAATAATGATAAAAAAAAAAAAAAAAAAGAGACGAGAAAAAGGTTACCAAAATGTTTAGCCTTTGTTTTATTGAGTTACAACAAATGAGCAACAAGTTAGAAAAGTTGGATTTATTCAAACTCCCTAGCATTGTATTTGTGCAGCGTACTGAAAGGTGGGTAAGTTTCCCGAACCCAGCTCGTCAGAGCAACGCACCGGACGGCTCTTGCACCCTCTCGTCTATGCATCCATGCTCCCCTTCTCCCTCTTCCACCTCCTCACATGAGCATGGACTGACATGCCCCCCGCCCCCCCAAATCCAAATGAGCAGGATTTGGGGGACAACAACAAAGTGCACTCGGGAACCTAGGACTGATCTAAAAATTTAGTGGCAAGGGTTAATCAGAACTTCCTGTTGTGCGCTACGACATCTAAAGCTGGAGGGCAGACTCTTGGTGATGGCGTCCATCGTTGTACCAGCTGAAGAAACACAAACAAGTTCAGATGATGAAGCATCTTAATTTCCTCTCTCCAACCCCTCTGGGGGTTGTACTGCATGTTTAAACAAGAAGTGCTAAAATAAAAATACCCAACAGAAAAAGATGTTCTAGCCAGATCTTCAGAGACCCATGGCCAGGGCTGACTTGTGAAAAGTGCAGTACAGGAGCTGGAGAAGACTTGCCTCATAGGAGCACAGAAAAGCAGAGATTTAAGTACTTCAACCAGTAGCAGGTGGCCATAAAACAAAACAAGAAAGGCGAAACAACAAGAAAAAAACCAAATGCCAACCACTCCAGAACAACCCTCCCCGACCCCATAGCTCATTTAAGTGGGCTGAAATGTAAACTGGGCTGGGGATCTGGGCTCAGGTGTTGATCTGCGCCAACAAGACTCCAAAAGATTACAAATCTCTCTTAACACTTCAGAAAAAAATTCTCATGTCCCTCCCCCACAAAAGACACTTCCCTCCCCCAAACCAACCCCCAAATTTTGCAATGGCATTATCTGCAAGAATAACTTGCACCTATGAAAAAGTTAACAAAATTTCCACATTGTACAAATCTGTTCCAGCAGAGGAAGAGGCTGGGCAGGAAAGTGGGTGGGAGAAAAGCTAAGGAGAAACTTATGTACAAGGACCCTTTTTTCTTTCTTTCTTTCTTTCTGTCTTCCTTCCTTCCTTCCTCTCTTCAGTTTCTTTTTTAATGCAGTAGTAGAACTTTGGCACTATAAACGATCCCATGATGATGCTCCAGAAGAGTATTTCTCGCTGTGCCTCCGCAAGCGTGGTTTGAGACCTGGAGTCGCAACACGCTATCTCACCCCATGCAGGAAAATAGCTTTCTTCTATTTTCAGACAGCATTTCCCCTCCAACATCAGGACAGTGCAGCTGAGGAGTACCCCTGCAAAAATTACAAAAGCAGCATATTATTTTTTGAATAATGAACACTATGAACAACTATTTCAGCTGTCAACTAACGCGGTGTCCAGCTTATATCCCTGCACATGCAGGAGTACTGTATTTTGTATTAACTATACCCTGAAGCCCATCCCTATCACAGACCGATGCTGCAGTAGGGGGCTGGATTGTTATAGTATATAACACCCAGCTAACAACCGCCCACAGATTCCTAACAGGGTCACACAGCCCAGCCTTGACTCTGCTGATCCCTCGCTACTATACACCTTGGGCAGACCCTCACGCTGGCTGAAAGATGGTGTTGGGAGCAGCTCCTTTGCGACCACAGGATGCTAAAGACAAGAATCATAGAATGGTTAGAGTTGGAAGGGACCTTGAAGACCACCTAGTTCCAACCCCCCTGCCATGGGCAGGAACACCTCCCACTAGACCAGGTTGCTCAGAGCCCCATCCAGCCTGGCCTTGAACACTTCCAGGGATGGGGCATCCACAACTCCTCTGAGCAACGTGTTCCAGTGTCTCACCACCCTCACAGTAAAGAATTTCTTCCTAATATCTAATATGAATCTCCCCTCTTCCCCAGTAATTCCTCTCATTAAATACTTTTTTTTTTTTTGCATGATATTAGAAATAATTATACAAACTGCAAGACAATGGAAAGCATTTTCCCATGCCTGTACTCTGCAGAGCAGCTTCCTGGCTCTGCTATGACTCCTGCACCTACGTAAAGGCTACATCATGGACCAGATGTTAATCTCAAATACTCACCCACCTACACATACCCCCAGTTCCCAGCACAGAGCAAAGGCTCTATGAAAAGGATTAAGTTCATCATGTTTTTCCCCACAGAGTTGTAAAAGCGTGACAAGTGCAAGCACCCTCTCAGGCTGCAGCTGCACACGGGGGGCTTTCCTGCACCATTCTCCTCACCCATCCTGCACCAGTGCTCACCAAAACCTGGGCTAACCTGTTAGTTCACACTAACTGGTGTGAATGAATGAATGAATGAATGCTACCAGGTCTGTTACTTCCCACAAAGGCAGTGAGCTCTGTCTGGCATCTGTAATACAGAAAGGAACGCGGTCCAGCCCAGTAAAAGTGCACGGACTTGCACCAACTCCAAAGGCAAGAATCTTCCCCATCCTGGTGACCTTTCCTCAAAAAACCCCATGCTCCTCCTAACTCACTGGAAAATTTTAATTGCTGCACTACATTTTGTTTTCCCTTCTGAAGTCTTTCATTGTGTTACAGCTTGGGTGCCTGACATCCCTCACGGGCTTCAGGGGGAATGGCAAGTCCTCCATATTTCAGCCTCACTCCCTGATGTGCTTTAGGGTGACCCAAATTCTGCAAAAACCAATGGTCAGTCCCACAATGACTTTAGGACGGTGCCTTGGAGCCCAACACCAGTGACAGGCACTACAGCTAGCTTTATGGATGAAACCCTGAACCACAAGAAAAAATGAGAACTTGGACAGAAAGGGAGGGAGACCCGTTCTGGACACTGAGGACTGCACTGGGCCACTTGCAACTGAGTGATCTCAGCCCCTGCAGCAGTGCAAGAGTGTTGGAGGCACCAAGAGCACCCAGACCACCTCCAGTGCCCAGTACAATGCATATAGCAGCAGCAAAGGGTTGCTTCCTTTGGATTTCACCCCTGCCCTGGTTTGCATCTCCCAGACCTGGTTTTCCTTTGGCACATCTCCACAGTACAGTGGTCACAGCCATCAAAAGACAGGGCACACATCTTCTGGGGTCTCCACCTAACTCATTCTCACCGCATGTCATGAACTTTGAAGTCTACATCTTGCAGGGTTTTGGCTTAAAATGGAGTTAATGAAATAACTCTAAAAATGAAAGTTTACTGCAGAGAAGGTGGTGGTGGGAAAAAACCCAAATAAAAAGAAAAAAGAGTATGCTTCTGAGAAAAAAAACAACAAAAGCTCTGAGGAAATACTGATCTTGGGAAAACCCCATGGGGAGACAATGCTGTAAAGAAAGCCAGCGGTAGCTGCCAACCACTCTGGCACACTCTGGTTCCACGCTCATGTCTGAGCCACAATTTGTTGTATTTAAATTAGGACCAGTTTCTTTTGTCAGGCTTGTGCAGATGGGGACAACAGACCTAATTTTGACCTGTGCTGTTGGAAGGCAGGAATGACAGAAAGGGAGCTAAAGCACTCCCTTGATAGAGCAGTTGGGCCTCATTGCAAGAGGGGTGTGAGGCTTCATTATGCAGCATCTGCAGCACTTTCAGTGATGCCTTCTGTGCACCCTACAGCAGCCACCCAACATCTTGAAGGCCTCAGCACTCTACGGGAACATGTCTCCCAGCCTCACTGTTCTGGAAATCTGACCTGCTCTGTGGATTAAATGCCATTTTGCCAAAAAGCTTCTGACATGGTCTTCGTAACAGAGCCTGCTCTCGCCGAGGCCAGGTGCTTGTGAAACTGCCACTACCTGCAGCAGTAGAATCTGCCAAACACATCAGTTTTAAAAAACTCTATTTTCTAAGGCATAAGGTCTGTCTAAACCGTAACACAAATACTCCCCAAGAGTTTCAGAAACTCTCCAACTCTACACACTGCAGCAGACTGATCAAGATGGTCTGGAAGTGCCTAGGTTTTAAGGACACCACATACAAATTTAGTGAGCAACAGGACTATGGAGATCAATCGCTGAAAAATATTCACTTTAAACTACGTACATCAAGCTGAGAAAACAGACACACCATGAAAGGAGCATGTTTCTGCCTGATGTAGGGTTCAGCAGTGAAAGTTTCACATAATGACTGTGGCTGTGTGAGAGTCAAGAGAAGTAGAAGGCCCTTATTAGGTCTTCAGTCTACCTTTTACAAGCAGCCAGGACAGTGACAGGACCCCTCTAGGGTTCCAAGGGCTACGATGTCAGGAAAAAAAAAATAATCAGACTTTTATATGACAACAGGCAGAAATTCTCCATCAGGTCTTACACAGTCTTTGCTTCTAAGTCTATGGATGTCACCTAAGATAGCACCTTGTAAATTTAACACCAAAGTTTTAGTTCAAAATTATAAAAGAAAGATAAGCTTCCCAAAGATAAGAGCAAAAGCTTAATCTGAAGGAAAAATGAGCCAACAGCTGGGATTTTTTCACAGATCCCATCAGTGTGGGGTAAAAAACTTCCACCTTTTGTGTCACAACGCCAGTGACAATGCCTCCACACAAGCACCGGTGAGCAGGCACTTGCACTTCTGGGCTAAGGCTTACAGGGAGAATAATGGAAAATGAAAAAAAAGTTAGGGCTTTTGTCAAGTCCCCAGGCCAGCATGCAGAGATGTGGGCCAAGAGCAGAAGACAAAATGGTTCTCTGATCTTACTGCGTGGTCTTTGCAGCCCCTGCTCCAGTGTGTCTCTTCTCAGTAAGTGTGTTTTACCACCAACCACCAGAAAGCTCCTCAGCAAAAGCATAACCCAGCGGAAGTTTAACTGAGATCAAAGTTCTTATTGAAATCCTCTGATAGCACTTGAGCACCTCCACAGCCCTGGAGCTTTACGGACAGCATCTGTGTCAGGGCACAAAGGCAGGAGGTTCACCCCCAATGCACCTTACCTTGCTAACAAGCACAAAAATGCAGGCACCAAACCTGCGCTGCTGGAAGAGGGCTGTCGCAGAGCCTGGCTTCATGGTACAAGAGGTTTTTAAGAAACAGTGGTTTCAGACAACCCGCCCCCCTCCATTCCCTCTCCTCAGTACAAACATTTATAGCTGGAAGGGGGAAGTGAGCTGAAATAACAACCCTAGGAAGAAAAATTTAAGAAATCCCACAATGCATTTGTTCACTGTGTATTTGATTTTAAAAGGCAGATCAGATCCCATCCCGGCTCTCCCTTTTTATGTGGCTGCACAGCAGTGGCACCTCAGCATGCCTCTGGCTGATGTTCCCATGTCCTTCCTCCTTTAATCTCCACCTTTGCCACACAGGTAACACAACCTGCTCCTCACATCCCCAGTTACCACTTCTGCAAGCCTAAGCCAGGACAGTGCTTTGCACTCCAGTTTGGAGCTTTAAAATACTTTTTGATACAGACCCTGTGATAGCATTCCTCAAAATTAGCCAATGCAATTCATAGTTCAAAATAAAATCACTGCAGGGTTTCCCTTTTCAATTCAAAAGTCCAGGAGACTTTTGGACAAGTATTGCACGAGGAGAAAGCAGAGGATTCTAGGCTAGCTCACAGGGCTTGCTAAAAAATACTTGCACCTCTGCAACAAAGAGTAGTTCAATTTAGGTACTGAAAGGTGCAATAATAAATCTTTAGTGCAAGTATGAAGGAACTTTCTAGCTTTTGTATTTCCTTTTTTAAATTTTTAATTTTTTTTTTTTTTTTGAAGAAATGCTGAAGTGTGCTGTATTTATTAGATACCAACAAACTACTAACTCTTTAAAATAGGTGTTCTCTTACTGTGGGTGCTCATGCAGGGTGCTGAGCTTTCTGGGGGATAAATTCTAGTTTAAGGAGACTCCAGTTTGGGCGAGACAGACTCAGTGATATGGAGCACAAAATGTTACAGGCTCCAGTGAACTCAAGAAAGGCAAGTCAAGGAATGCTGACGGTGCTTGCTCCAGATTTATACCTGTGCGACTGTGATCAGAAACAGGCTTCAGCTCTCTGTGTAACACGTCCTTTCTCATTGTGAAAGATCATATAAACCCTCTTTAAATAAAAGCCCTGCAGCCTCCTTTTAAATTCAAGATCCTGTGAAGAAGAGCTGCTAAAACACCCACACAGCTTAGTCTGGGGCATTTCCTAAGCCTCTAGAGTGAGCAAGCAGAACAAAGCGAGGTTGGAGACCGTTCTCACCTGCAAGAGGAAGAGAGCACATTTGCATGAGCCACTTCAGTCGCCACAACAGTTTTTTTGCTTGCCGTTGCATAAAGAAGCATCTCTGTCCTGGGCCCTTCCCCCAGTGACCTTTTATTCTGAGCAGGGCAGGATGCTGAGAAGGAAGGACTCGAGGTGCAAAAACAGGCACAGCCTCTATTCACAGGAGATGAATGATCTCTTAGCAAGGGGGATATTAGCAACTAGTGTTACTTACTATTTCTTTGCATGGCTCAGCTGATGTGTTTTACATCAAGTGCTGCAGAGGTTACATAGGTTGTTTAAAGGCAGAAAAAGTTTAATCGCTGATTGCCAAAACACCCCAAAATCAACAAAAATCAAAAACCAAAAAACTTCCTTATCCAGGACTTGACCCACAAGCAGACAAGAAACAAGGAAAACAGCACTAACCCCTCCCCTACCATGCAGTTGCTTTAATTTACAAGCACGATGGGTCTCCCTTTTGTTCAGGCATCCAGCAGGCACAAGGATCCGGCACGGATGGGCTCCAGGGATTTATACTGAAGCAGGGCTACAGGATGCTGGAAGCACACCCAGACAGAGGCAGGCTCAGAGAAACAGGGCACCATCAGCATTACCTGTCTATACGTGGGAATTGTCTCCAGATATACTTTCAGAGTCAAAGTCCGCCAGCTCTGCCTGGCCTTCAGGTGCCGTTTGGCTCCAGCTGTCTGTACAGTCCGACGCAGCATCATCCTCACCCACTGTTACCTCCACCCAGTTGACCTCCGTTGGCTCCTCATTCTCCTCGCTGCCATGGCCATCGTGGCTGTTGCACTCCAACCTGTCTGTACTCTCCACTTGATTCCCCAACAAAGAGTCTTTCAATGGTTCACAGTCTCTTTTTGCTCTCACCACTAGTTTCCCCCCATTCTCTTCATTCAGTTTTTTATGCTCCTGGTAATGCTGCCGAGACACCTCATTACCATTCTTTGGATTCTCAACGTGTTTTGATCCCTTTTTCTGGCTTTGCTCATTATGACCGTCAGCAACATACTGCTGCTGGTACTGGTCAATCCATTTAAGTGACCCCGATCTTAATGAAGACCGGTTTTCCTTGAACCAGCGAACAATTTCAGTTCTTGTGAGCCCAGTCTGAGAAGCTAACTGGTCATACTCCTGGGGTGATGGCCACTGGGTCCTTGCAAATGTGCTTTTTAGTAGATGAATCTGCTCTTGGGTTTTCTTAAACATGGTGGAGGACCCAGATAAAGCACCAGGGAGCTGAGAGCTACTCAGCAGTTCTGCCTGACTTACTGCACCATTGGGAGTTCCTTGTTCTTTAATTTTTCTGTATGATCCCATTGAGTCCAAGACGGCTTGCTCCATGCTGTCCCTTATCTTTCTCCGCTCAGAGAACCATGAATCTATTTCCCTCCTACTCAGCTTAGTCTCCACTCGAAGCCTGTCCAATTCTCCTTGGGTAGGAAAAGAGCATCTTAGGAAACTCTCCTCAAGAGCCCTAAGCTGCTCTTGTGTTTTCTCTTTGAATCTCTGAGGGGTAAAATCTGTGTATGGGTGAAATGAACGGCCGTGTCGACCAGCTGAAGGTGCTATTTGATCTTTCCCTAAAGCATCACCAGGGATGTGCACGATGCCCCTTTGACTTCTGTACCTGTGATCACTGAACCACTTCTTGATCTCGCTCCTGGAGAGACCAGTTGTCTCTATCAGCCGGTAGACTTCTGCATCATCAGGAAACTGGCTTGCCATGAAACTGGCCTTCAGCTCTGCTATCTGCTCCTTTGTCTTTTTTCGCTCACTGGCTGGTGTCAGTGGTACAGCAGTCAACTTGGCAGGAATCTCAGGCACCTGAACCACGTGAGGACGCTTGGCCTCTGGGGCACTTGATAAGGTCTGTATTGTCCTCTTTTGTCCCTGATTTGGGGCAACAGCAAGAGTAATAGGTGAACAGGAAACAGTTGAACCATTTGACACTGGTGTCAAAACCAGACCAGTCTGGCCCAGTATCTGACAAGGCAATGCTGTCTGGATGATGGGCTGGGGCATTTTTGCAGTTGTCAATGGAGCTGGAAGGACGGTAATAGTTTGGGGAACTGCCTGAATAGTACCATTGAACATCTTCTTTCTTGCTTCCTCCACTTCTTCAGGAGACCAACTTATACCATGCTTCAAACGTTGCGTTGCAAACCAGATTCGGATTTGTTCTTCTGGATGTTTTGATGCTGCTGTCAACCATGACAACTCCGCTTGTGTTGGGTAAGGAAATTTATTAAAGGAGTTGATCATGGTTGCATTAGTGTCCAGTGCAGAGTTGTATTTGGTACTGTTCAGAGGTACCGGGACCTTGGGGACAAGGTTAATATTTGGTGGCAGCTGTACAGAGGGCATAACATGGGCTAACACATCGTGGAGAAGGTCTCCATTTATACAAGCAATAGCTTCAGTGGCTTCAGTTATGATGCGGGGTAGCGTGCCATCCACGTGGTTTTCTGTAACTGCCTCTTCCGGCTTTTTGGGACCCTTCTTGGTTTCTCCTTTAGGCTTTCCCGGTTTCATCACTGGCGTTTTACTCGCACTAACTCCCCCATGAAGTGAATCATCACACTCTGCATTTTCTAGCCCACTGCTTGTGACAGTGGCATCATTAGTGGTAGTCTCAATGGACTGCTCTAAAACAGTCTGATTATTGCGTTTAATTAATTTCAGTTTAAAGTTAGTTTCTCCTGGGTGGTATTTTGTGTTGTGGTCAGATAAAGAATCGTATTTTTTGGTTGTGAAGTTGCATTCAGCACAAACATACAGGGGATTGAGAATGACATTTGGATGCTGAGTGTCAACATGCTCTGTAAATTCATTTAAGTTTTGCGTTGAGTAAGGGCAGTATTTACACTCATAACCACCCTGGGGTTTCTTAGACTGATTTTCAGCTGGGGGCTTTGCCTCAACCACTTCGCAGTCTTTGACTGAACTTTCTGAAGGCCAATTTTTTTTGGAGTCCTGCTGCATTGTGCCAGTCCCCTTCTCTTTGGGAGCCTCTACGGTCTCGGCACCTTCCTGCTCCATGACTTCAGAAGTTCGTACCATACAGGGAGTTGTTGACTTTCTTTTGCTAGCCATGGCAGCCGCTGGCAGCGGGCTGCTGTCCCAAATTATATCTTTTTTAGACAGGGTGAGCAATCAACTCAATAGATCGTGCAAGCAGATCCTCCAACCTCCCGCGATTATTTTACTCTGTTTTGTTTAATGAAGAATTTCCACCCCGGCTGTGACCATCAGCTCTGCCAGCAGACGTGTCAGCTGCATGACACCTGTGAAACAAAGTACACATTGTTAGGCACTGATCTGTAAAACACAGATTTAGCATGAAAGCCACAGCTCAAGATATGTACATTTAAAAGGCCATTTTGGACAGTGCTGAACTCTTCCTCTACCCCGTCATCAATTTAAAGAATAAAAATTTCCCCACAAAGAATAAAAGCAGTGGGTCATTTGCAGTGAATTGATTGCACCACAGGTAGAAAATGGCTTTGAAACAAATAAGATGAACAGACAGGGGATTTTAATCTCCACTAGACTCAGTGTGTTTAGCTAGAAAAGAAAGAAGATACTGCTATAAATACTGCATCTTTTTATAGAAGCTGCAGTTTCTATTAATTATTATTTTGAAGCCTACAGATTTGAAATTGAGTGTGATTTATATTAAACTTAATTACTTCCCACTGTCACTTACCTTGTAAATATGTCTACTAAATGATTGTGGTTACTAATGATGGGTGATTTCTAAATAAAGCTATGGGGCCTGCCTTGTAAAAGTAAAGGCTGAAGAAGAGTTAATACAAATCAACACTTTCAAAGGTCTGTGTCTTGACAAGAGGTGGGTTCAGAGAAACTGCAGCAGATCTATGGAGACCTATCAAGTCTTTTCTGGAATAAAAGTTTCCTTAAAACACCATTTTTCAATCAATACTGTCAGAGGTAGCTAGCACAGATCACAGAAGCCCTTAGAAACCCTTTAAACAGGGTCCCCTTCCTGCAACCCTGCTGATATTCTCATCAAGCCAAGATTTGTGCACTTCACTCCCTACAGAATTAAAATAAATCCATTTTTAAGGATGATTCATATGTCAAAGTGGTTTTGGAAGTTCCCAAATGCAAGGATTCTGTAAAACACATTTTTAAGAGGATCCGAGGTCAACATCAATCAGAGGAACCACAAAGAAAAGCTACACCAGCTGTTCTAGGCTCTACCCACACTCAGTGGAAGTGGGTGGAGGAAAGGAAGGGAATTTAGTTGTCAAAACAGTTTCATTAATTGAAAATAAAACAATTAAAAAAAAAAAAAAGGCCACTCTTCTATTTGACAAGATGCCTTTTCTAACCAATCCCTGACTCCAATTTGCTACTCCTCCTGATCAGATGGATTCATAACACTTCCAGTCCTTACAATTACAGGGTCCTTGGATGGGGTTGGGAAGGCACTAGGGTTTAACTGGAGGAAGTATGGAAAGCAGAGATTTGCAGAGCGGCTAAGACCTGCATTGACTCATTGACTTCTGTAGAAGTGTATTAAATGGAGAATCTGAACTACAGGTCTAATAAAAGATGTGTTGGCCCATAGCAGCGGGGATGGACTACAAAATTTTTAAAGGTTCCTTCCAACCCAACCCACTCTGTGATTCCATGATCTCATGATGTCTAACTAAATGTGGATATTCTCACTGTGAAGCCTGTAAATGATAAATTGCCGTCAGGGCCCAGCAGACATGAAGATCAAAGAAGATAAAATCCCACCGCAGCTACGTCTGGACACATCCAACACCAGCAGTTTATTACCACCTCAGTGCTGTCCCTGAATGTGCTCCTCTCCCTTGAGCCCTGCAACGACAGCCAGAAATAGTTGCCGTAAAAACAGCCACTAACTTCTCAGTTCTGTTTGCAGCTGATGAATACTTTGTAGGTCTCTAGAGTATATTTCTGCTACTCTGCCCGTCACAGATCATACCACTCCCGTACATATGGAAACTCAAACCGATATACTGCCAAAGGAAGCAGCTCCAGCTGGGGATAAGAGCAGGGATGGCTCCAGCTCCATGTACTCAAAACCCAGCATGAAGCAATTCTCCATGCACAAAGCACTTCACGCACGAATTCTCCATGAAGCACCTTTGCAGATAAGCCCCTTGTAAAACACAAGCTGTGAAATGCTAAAGGCGTGTGAGGGAGAAGATGCTGTGCAGAGATGCTATTTGTTGCTTTGCAGCTGCCCCAGCATCACCGCACGCTCCCGTGTGTTCACAGCCACCACTACCTCTGCACCTCCCAGCCCCTATGGAGGCCGGGGGTGCTCCTGCACACTTGCTACTATTCAGTGAAGCACTGGATCATCTGGTTGACTTTCAAGGGTGAATTTAAGCCCTGGGTGCTTCCCCGGGAAATAGAGCATCTTTGCTCAGCTCCATGAAACAGGGATGAGCTGCCCATGGGTTTCCAGCTCTGCTTTGGTCAGAATGATATAGGGCTATTTCCCTCTAACCTAGGATCACCAACACTGTCATCGTCATTCCCCAAAGCATTAGCACCTCTGAACCAACCTCTTCCGTTTCTTTATTTCCTTCTCCCTTTTAATAATAAGCAAGCAGATGAACAGTGGAAGAAGTTATGCCTGGTCTTCCACAGATTTGTGCTGACTGACATTTAAACTGGATTACACTGAATATTCTCTTATTACTTCCACATATTCCTTCAAAATTCTCTTCTACTTCCCCTCACAATCATCATTCTGCAGAGTATTTTGGCTGTGATCTGTGGCTTGCTGTGCCCGACTGCAGATGGGATCAGAAGCCAGAGACTAGCTAGAGATGCAACTGTCCAAAAGCCCTTCCTGGCCACCCATTTTTAATGATGTTTGCAGAAAATTAGTTACCATTAAAAGTTTCTTCCCTTGTGCCCATTTTGGCAGAAACAAGGTGAGACAAGGGGCCAGGATGGGCTCTGTAAGCCTGCCTGCTGCTGGAATCAGTGTGAAGGTGATCAGGTCACCTCATTCTGCCCTGCAGATCCCACCATACTCATGATGTTGACTTTCACAGATGAGGGGAGGCACAAGGCAGTGCCCTGGGACAGTAGTGGAGATGAGGATGGAGCTACGGCTCCTGGGATGCTTCTCTGTGGCTCACTCTCCCTCCCAGGCCTCACAGCTGCACCTAATAGTCTGCTCCTTTTCTGATGTATGACCTTCTGCAAAATTCATATGGCAACACCAGCAAAAGGAAGAAAATTCAGAAGACATCAAAGACAGAGCAAAGGCTTATTTATATTTCACTGAATATCCCACCTCCATAAAGGAAGAAAGAGAGAAGAACAAAAAGATGAAGGAACAGGATGGAAGAGAGAGTGGAGAAACAGAAACATCTAGGTTACAACTTTGAATCAATCAAAGGTTTCTTAAAAGTCAGACTAAATGTTTTGAATTCTCCACTCTCTGGAAGCTCAGCAAGCTTTCTGCTGCCTTGATTTGCCATGCTGATCTCCTGAGAACATGAGGATCCAGCCTAAGCAAGGATGCTCTGATACAGAGGAAGGGCCAAGGACTCTCCAAATAAATGGGTGAATGGATGAAAAATTCTATCTGCTACAGTTTTACTAGAAAACAGTACAGATTGCTGCTTCTCTTCCATCTTCTATTCTACAGAGTGGTTTTGTTCATGTGTAATCACTGGATTGCTAACTCTACACTTTGAATAGTTTTTCTGCCATACGAGAATCACTGTCGACGATAGAAATTGAACCCAAGTCAAATGCTGTTTCTGGAGGTCAGTAACAAATGAATTTTACTACAAGATGTGCAGATTGTGGGGTTTATGACCCGCCAGAGGCTGTCTTTGTCCCTTCAACCTATGTCCTGAAAGAGGGGAGGGAAATGAGGCCAAATACCTACACAAGTGAGGAGAGTTTATTGAGATCTCCAAGCCACAGCCCCTCCAGGATCTCACCCAGGATGTCATTTGGGATAAAAAAAAAAAAAAAATAATCAATGAACAGTTTGCTAAAGAGGACACACCACCCCCATCTCCCCCCAGCATATCTCTGGGAGCTGCATCATATACGTTTGCAGGAGCTGCCATGCCTCATCTGAGGACATCAGAGAAAGCACCAGGTGCATCTCACAGCTTTCAAACATGCGCTGCGTGCCAGAACATCAAAGCCACAGTGGACAGCTTTAAATACACGGTGTTGCTCTTGAGAAAGCTGCTAAACGTCGACGCTTTGGCTCTTCCAACTCAGCCCCTCAGCAATAGTCAAGGCTTAGTATCCAGCACATCAGAATGGAAACCAAAGCTACACTTCATCACCTGTCCATGGCACATGCGTCCCTAATGAGGGACAAAATTCACATCCAGCACTCAACGAATTGGCTGCACCAGGGACAGGACAACCTTTATCCCTGAAGTTGGCCTGTTTCACTCTGTGTTGCATTACGGACTTGACCCTGGATAACTGACCTCCTTTTTGGGCTGCTGCCCCGTGAGCAGTCCCTGGGTGTGGGAAGGGAAGGGAGCTCTCACCCCTCTAGCTCATCTGCCACATCTCCAGCTTGTCTTGCCATGCTGTAGGAGGTTAGGAAAAAAAAAATTAATAAAACCACCTATTTTTTTTTAAATGGGCAAATCCACAAAGCAGCAAAATGCAACTAGGTGAAAAGCGCTCGGCTTCAAGCAGACAGCTGCCATTGGGAATGAGGTCCAAACCAAACCACAAAAGGCCTACGTGCAGGAACAAGAGCTTTTGATTTCATTTGCTTCAGCAAAGCCATCCAGGACTGAAGCATACAGGTCAGAAGCAATGTGTCCTTTTAAACCTCTCTCCCCAAAAACGTGTCACAGCAGTTACAACAGGCCCTAGTCTGGTTTTGTTTAATTTCTGAAATTGTTTAATTTGTTAATTAACAAAATAACACAGGCACAGTCCTTTGATACTTCAAACCACTGTTAAAATGGTTGTGGAGCATCCAACGTGATAACAACTTTGGTGATTCTGTGCATGATGGAGGAAGTGCCACATTCCCCACCTGCTCATCTGGCCCCAGGTGGGAGAAACTGCAGAGAACCCCACAGTGAAAATAAACCACGGTTTTAGTCCTGGCTGGCACTGGGAAGTGTTTGCCTGTGTAGCAATACCACCTTCCAGCAACAAAAGATAACTGTATGATCCAAGCAAAGGGATGGAAAAAAAAAAAAGGAATAAAAAAGCTTTCTCTTGATGAATATTGAAATCTTTTCGCTCTCTCCCATCTTTTCCTTGTGCACACAGCTAGTTTAATAACCCCTCTCCCCCCAAAAAAGCAAATATTTGGGAAGTACTGAGCTCTTTTTTCTGCAGTGCTGCTCCCACATGGGCTCCTCAGAGGTGGTGACAAAGTGGGAATTTTCCATGGCAGCTGAGACAGCCCAGTGGCATAAGGCATTGGCCCAGACCCTGTGAGCTGTGGATGGAGAAGTGGTAGGGCAGCAGAGAGACAGGGTGAGATGCTGTCTTTTCTCATACCCCACAACACGACTGAGTCTGAAAAAGGCTGCCCAAAGAGAACCAGATTAGAAAGGATGTCAAATTGAAAAGGAGGCAAAACCTTAACTTTAGCAGAAAGGGAGAAGTGCATCAGAAATACCAGCATTTCATTCTGCACCTTGCTTCCAGCCAAGGGCTGAATCCCACATCCAGTGCAAATGAATCTTTACTTTTCACAGACATACTTTTTTTTCCCTCCAAAAAACAAACAAAAAAACCCATAGAGAAAACTGCTTTATAGTGACACTTGTGTGATTTGCCAATAAAATCTTTCTTATTTTTCATCTCACTGTGTTGTTTTCTCTTCTTTGTGCTAGCAGAGGGTTCCCAGCACCTGACCTCATTTGAAAATAAACAGCGGGAAAACCACCACTATGAGGATACCTGAAATTAAGTGCATAAACCCAGGGGGTTTTATTTGCAAGGGCCAGCTAATATTTAAAGGGGGTGAAAGCATTTTATTGCATCACTGCTCTAGGAGCTCAGTCTCCATGAACAGCATCCTCTCTGCTACACAGGACAAGCAACAGCAAATCACACTCTTGTAATTTAATATAAACCCTCTTCCCCCCACTCCCCCCCCC